>VOMN01073122.1:0-18032 GCA_014899125.1 Orchestia grillus | reverse complement strand
TTATTATACACGTATTAAGTAGTTGGGTTACTATGGGTAATTGTCATGACGTTCTTTTTTTTTGGCTTCAAATAATTCCTGAAGTAAGCGCACGAAGCTCCTCAGGGACGTCTATCTACTTTTGTTAGCGAAGAGCCTTCAAAAAGATGTTACTTGTTGAACCTTTTGCAGAGTGAATAGTTTTCCGTATGAACTCGTTTTCATTACTGGGACTCGTTTTCTTTCTGTTTACGCAGCCCTAGCAGACCTATTGGGTCTAAACCTAAGGATAGGCTATTGATCTCGTTCCTGTTGCAGGATTGGCAATGAAAATCACCTGAAAAACCAAGTGGGTAATGTTTTTTTAATGAAAAAGATACTCTACGGGAGCCGTAGGATAGGTAATAGGGTCAGGTTAGTTGAATTTGTATACCGTGTTGGATGGGAACTGGCATCTGCAGATGGGTACTGTCACATTACCTCAGCTATGGATAGGCGTTCAGGACTTTTATCTCTCGTGCCCACTTTGCTTCTTTCAATTTTCATACATTCTTATCTCTTAGTCTTTTCTTTCTCTTCAGTTTTAACTTGTTTCTATGCGCTGATAATCCTGTGATGGCACGCACGTTATGAATAGATTCCCTGGCCTCTATACCTAGTCCATACTAAATGGTCCCTTCTCATCGCTCTGTTTGGGTCACAGTTCCCTAATCTTCAATCCCCAATCCCTAATTTATTGATCAAAACCTGATGGGCACGATTAAGTGTATCAAACTCGACTCTTCGTAATAATTCTGTCAATTGCGGATCGTAACTCTTTAGAAACAGTATTTTACCACACTTTCATCTGTTCTCACATTTCAGAGTCTTCCGCTGTTAGGTTAACCATCAACAGAGTCTCGGTCTTTTAAGAATTTTAAGAACCATTTGAAAAAATGAATTTTTGACCAAGAACTGTCATCAAAGGCCTCTCAAAATTGATTAGAAGTTTCAGTTGTACTGGGCCAGAGTTTGAAAGAAAATGTGTAATGACACATTTGTTCGAAATTATTCTTCCTCATTTTCAAAGCGCGGTAGGAATAACAGGTACCAAAGCCTATCGCTTTATAACTCTTGCTGGATCCTCCATTTTCAAATTCACTCTGATGACTCATCAAATGATAATAGCGTTAATAATGACGCACCAGTGTTATCAGATCTAAAACTCTGTTACCACTAGTTTTATTACTTTATTTGCTTCGTAGATTCGTCAAACTTCATGCACTAGTTATTGAGCGATCCCTTCAACTGAGTGTTGAATTCATGTTCGTGGAAGAGTTCCTCACACTTTATGAATTGTCTGCAGTAGCATAATGCTTGTGACTATTTTGCATCACCATTTCGTATGCATGTATTTGGGTCCTGCAGGGAAACACGTGTTCTTTTTCCAATGTTAATTTTAAGCTGCAACTGTGGAAGGTGAAATTATGTATACGAATATTCTGTTCATTCACGAATTTGGTTCATCCCGTATTTTATTTAATAAATATACAATTCAAAAATATTGCCATCCAAAACTATGAAAGTATAAGAATTTTTGACCGACGAATAATATGATTTATAGTTTCAGCTTATCACTGTTACTTCTTGTATACATCGGACTCTATAAATTCCTCCAGCGACTCTCCGCAGTAATGTATATTTAGCATCTATTAGTGCTAAACTTTAGCGTCTAAGTATATAATTTATATTCAACAGTTGAGAGAAGTAGCATCGTCCGGCCATCTCAAGAACTTGACTCGCTGTCGACGCAACATCCGGCACTTGGTGCCAGAGCAGCGCCACCCCAACCACATGACTGACAACTTTGAAGAGTTCACCCTGGATTCCTTAGAGCTGGACGAAGATCAAGAGAGCGTGAGGTCTCTGAGTACGAGGAAAGGCGAAATTTGGGGTGGCGGTTCCGTAGTCGAGAGCCAGGACGGGAAAGAAAATCTTTTGCCTTCTTACGAATTGAGAAGATGTGGTGACGGCGCTGAAATGAAGGTAAGAAAAAGCAATGAACAGATATTATAGTGGAAGGAGATTTATCATGAAATTTCTCTCTTGTACACCAAGTTCTTCTAAGAATTATTCAGTTAAAGCTTTGTTGAGTACCACCTCGAACAGTGTCAGTTTTAATTATTAGTATCCAGATTTCACTTCCAACCCAGTTTGTGGAATGAAAATTTCTATGAATCCAATTTGGTTAAATTAAAATTGGAAAAATAAAAACTATGTCTGACGTTATTGTGCCGTAGTCTGGTTGCTGTATACTCAGTATAATTGAAAACTTCTGTGTAGAGAAACCGTAAGATTTTGAATACGTATATCTAAATTAGTCATGTTTTTATAGTAATCTATCAAAAATTCAAGTATTTGCGTCATTCAATATTTTAGTCACAAAGAACCATTTGTCATCCGTCACCATCAAACAAATTTCTGCTATTTTACAATACCAGTTATTAAGGGAACCGTAAGTTCTTGTATGCAACTATATATTTGTTTTAGTGCTGTAAGTACGTACTGAAGACTTAATCGTAATATTGCCTATTCTGGACATTCTATAATTTATTTGAATATTCAGTAATAATCTTCATTCTCATCTAATTCATCATTCTTGCTTTCAACTCAGAATTTTCACTATCTTCTCATTGTATGTATAATCGTACTGATCAATACTCAGCCATGTCTGTACTTTGCGTACCAAATCTGGGTGTGCAAATTCAGCTATACTTTCTTCTAGCATAGCAGTCGATTTAAACTGCACGTTGTATCAGGTTTGATCGCTAGTTTGCCGGAAAAAAACATCGAAAGTAGTACTTTTAGGGATCTGCATCACAGCGAGACAATTATTGTACCGGCGGTCGTTTCATTTCCATCACTCATTTTCATACAAGTGCCGCCAGTTTGAATTACTGTTAAGTACCATGTGAAGCTGGTTTGACATGGCATGTTGATACCTTCGAGATTAAATTATTTTTCAAGTCCTGTCATGATAGCCGGACGAAGTTTTTGAATAAAACTAATTATGTGACTCGATTTAATCGAAGATTGGAACCGACCTATATTGATGGAAGAGTACATTTTTGTTGATTCAAGTGAAAATTGAGTCTGATTTTTCAATAGTAAAATACTTACATGTTCGAAACTAAATCAAACAAGCCTATTATAAAAATTTGTATTCACCAGAACGAAGCATCGTACACGCCGACACCGCCCGGCCGGACGCCTGCAGCACAAATGTGTTCCTCTTGCTTGCCGCCCTCCAACGGCGCTCTCGGCCCCAGTGGGCACTCCTATGAGAAGTTCTTGGAAGCCACGGGCCTCAGTCAGAAGTCCATTCTCACCCCTTCTAGATTATTTTCCAACCACAGGTGAGTCTTTCAACTAAACGTAGCAAGAACCCTTGAAACAAGCAGAGTGAGAGAAGGCCTCAGCGTCAAAGTGGGGCGTCCCTTCCTCTCTTTCGTGATGGGGGGAGTTCCACCTCCCGCATCATTTCGTGAGGGAGAGGAATTTGCCCCCTTTCACTTTCGTGAGGGTGGGGATTTCCACCCCTTTCATAAGAGTGGGGAACTCTTTCGTGAGAATGTGGCACTGGGCGCCCTCCCTCTCTTTCATGAGAGTGGGTCTTGCGCCCCTTTCCCTTTCATGAGAGTGCTCCCCCTTTCGAGAAAAGGGGGCGCTTGGCCCCCTTTATCGAGAGATTGGGAGCTGTTGGTCCCCCTTTTAAAGAGAGTGAGAGCTATTGGCCCCCATTTCGAGAGAATGGGGGGCACATGGCGCTCCTTTCGAAAGGGTGGGGGCACTTGGCCCCCCTTTCGAGAGAGTGGAGGCCTCTTGGCCCCCCTTTCGAGAGAGTGGGGGCATGTGGCTCCCCTTTCGAGAGAGTGGGGGGGCATTTGGCCCCCCTTTCGAAAGCGTGGGGGGCTCTTGGCACCCCACTCGAGAGAGTGGGGGCCCTTGGCCCCCTTTCGAAAAAGTGGGGGCTCTTGGCCCCCTTTCGGGAGAGTGGGAGCACGTGGCCCCCCTTTCGAGAGAGTGGGGGGCACGTGACTCCCCTTTCGAGAGAGTAGGGGCCCCTTGGCGTCCCTTTCGAGAGAGTGGGGAGCCTCTTGGCCCCCCTTTCGAGAGAGTGAGGGCCTCTTGGCCCCCCTTTCGAGAGAGTGGGAGGCACTTGGCCCCCTTTCGAGAGAATGGGGGGCACATGGCGCTCCTTTCGAAAAGGTGGGGGCACTTGGCCCCCCTTTCGAGAAAGTGGAGGCTCTTGGCGCCCTTTCGAGAGAGTAGGGGGCATGTGGCCCCCTTTTCGAGACAGTGGGGGCCTCTTGGGCCCCCTTTTGAAAAGGTGGGGAGCTTTTGGCCCCCCTTTCGAGGAGTGGGGGCATTTGGCCCCCATTTCGAGAGAGTGGGGAGCACTTGTCCCCCCTTTCGAGAGAGTGGGGGGGCACTTGGCCCCCCTTCCGAGAGAGGGGGGGGGCACTTGGCCCCCCTTTCTAGAGAGTGGGGGGCACTTGGCCCCCCGTTCGAGAGAGTGGGGGGGCACTTGGCCCCCCTTTCGAGATAGTGGGTAACTCAGCCTCCCTTTCGAGAAGTGGCATCATGGCCATCATTGTGTGAGAGAAGGGACAACTGGCCACTCATTTTCAACCACAGGTGTGCGGGAGAATGAAGTGATGGGAAACGATAAAAGAGTGAAAGTAATTGAACCATTCACAACGCCGATCATTTCTTCCACCCGTCGAGTTCTTCAAAAACCCTGCCATTGACCCACTCATCCTTTCCTCCACTCACCCGTTCAACCACTTGATCACTCGACCACATTTTCAACCGAGTAAACATGCGTCGTCACTAATACGTGGCGGCTTTAGACATGTTACTAGACGCACATGTAGGATAAGTGGTATTTTAACAGTTTCAGCTCAACTTTTATAGAGCAGAGTTTAATTTCGGAAATAACTTGGTCATCAAACAAAATATTCATGGTGGGAGCGAACGTGTTGAGGAAGGGGAAGAAGAGATAAAGAATCATAGTGAATAGGACACAAAAGATAGAAGTTCTGAAGGCACTGCTTGGGTTGTGGAAAGTTTACATTGGCACCTGGAGACCCGAGTCCACTTAGCATCGGCTAGACAAATTTAACTAACCTAACCTTAGTGCCTATGGCATATGCTACCCTGTGAATTATAAGGAGTTACTTATCTCGAGAATACATATTCATTGAGAATTTAAATATACTAATGATGCGTGTTTTCCGTGCAGGTCAGTGCTCAAACCTCGCGACATCAAGCACCGAGACAAGTTGCGCTCAGCATTCACTACTTTGGCCACGCTGGAGGAGGCCCCGAGTCCCACTCCCCCACACCCCAGCACCGCTCGGTACTGGACAGAGCCCTATCTTTGAGGCAGTAAAGAACTGGCCCTGTACTGGACGTAGTCCATAACGTCGTCTACAATATACATTTGTTCCTTACGATATAAATCACACAGCGTAATGCATTTATCCAGTCATTTAAATCAATCAGATAGTAACGATGTGCGTGTCAGAATGTCTGGATTACATTGTTAGTATTTCGAGAATTCAGAATAACAGTTATTCTGGTTCTGTATTAATAGCACTGTTTTGCTGTTAATACTCGAGAGAAATCTCCAGATGCATGTTCAGTTTCAACTGAAATTTACACCTAAAATATGATTTTTATTACTATCCTATTGTACATAACATTCTGTTCTCCAGCTGCTCAGGATTTTTCAAGTATTAAAGATTAATTAAAAGCCGAAGACTTTCGTTTTCATCGTAAGGATCATTAACGTAAACTGCGTAACTTGTAGAAATTGTAGCTCAGTGCCACATTTTACGATATTACGAAAAGTTCCCTGACGACGTATTTGGACGCTCTGGGTAGGTGAAATAACTTTGTCTTTACGACCATTTTAACAATTTCTTTAACGATGATACCCTTTCGAATTCCTTGATGCCATTATTGACTAGATTGAATTTGATCTATTCAAGGTCTTAAGTCACATAATTTGATACCCAATTCCGTGGAGCGCAGGTGTGCATATCTGAGTCCTATGCCCCAAGTCTCGCTTGTGTGGTGTCCAGTTAACGAAACTGGGGAGATCGTCGTTGACTACATGCAAGTTAAAGTAGACAAATTGAATGGACGTAATCATTTTAGTCTTATCGCGAAGATACTGCTAAAATTACATACATTTATGCAACCTACCCATAATTTCAGGGAATTTTGTATTGTATCCGTCTCAATCGCAAATTTTTAAAGCCTCAATCGTGAGATTGTCACTTCCGATTTATTTTACGCTGTGTACTCCCACGGTCATTATCGCTCGTCATATTTTGTTTAGGAGAAAATTAAGGTTAGTGTCACAGTTCAGGAGGGACGCTCTGATCGTCTGTCAATTGAACGCAATTGTAAAAATATTACCTTGTGTACTTTATATAGTATTTATTCTGCCTCAACGAGGTAAATTTATAATTTGATTTTTAAAATGTTTCTTTTATTGAGTCACTTTTGTTCTCCACTATGCGTTGAGAATTTCAAAAGTGGCAATATTCCTTAAGTCTCCTTCTAAAGTAGCAAGAATTTATTTTACTTGAAGTGCACGACTGCTTTTCATTAATTGATAGCATTGGACTGGCAAACCAAGAATTACAGTCCTATAAAGATGGTGAAAGTGCAAATGTTGTTCCTGTTGCAAAATTGTTCCCAGTTATGTATGAAATTAAATTTCTCGGGAGAAGATACATATTTAGTACGTTGATTAGATAATAAAATGAAGGAACATTCTTCAAATAGGTTGTCAATGAAATTATTGTGAAGAAGTATAGAGTTAGGTTTGCACCTCAACTGAGCTGTCGACAGTTACGGGCTCATAATGAAGCCAGTCTTGTTTTCCGATCGTCCAAGTATTGCGTGCTCAGTAGTTCACGAAAGATGAGCTCAAATGCTTAAACTTTTGCTTATGGCCTAGGTTCATCGAGAATAGGTTTGTCTCGATGACTAAGAAGGTTCTACTCATTATGATTGTGTTGTACTCCTCTTTGAATGTCTAATCTCTCGCAAAGAGGAGAAAAACCAGGGTTTATAATTATGTTAATTTTTATAAGTATAGTTCTGAGAAATTCATAGGCATGACCGAAGGGTCTGACGGTCGCCGCGTTTGTACAAAGAATAAGATTTATGACCGTACAAATGCATTGTTTTGTAAACATGGCTATTAAAGTTTCATTATCCTCACTAAGAAGCTGCGGTCTTACATGCTGCTGTTCTCTCATCAAACCTGCACTGACTCAAAATTAAACCTGACTAATTTTTGAAGTCCAGCCTCGAAGTAATTACGAGACTATCGGTTACATGAACTCTGAACTATAACCGACCCCTTTAACAGCTATAGCAGAATACAGCAACTGAAACTACATATTACACCAGTCGTCACTGAAATCACGGGACAGCTGAGCTTCATAGCTACCATTGTATTGTTTGACGACTGTAGTCAAAACTTCAATTATATAATAATCGCTTTTCTTACATAAATCTCATAATTATCGCTTATAGTTGAATGAACTTATTTATCTTTAACGTTACTATATTCCTGCTTTAGGTGGTATCTCCGGTCGATTGAGACGATAATAACAGTTAAACTTGAATTCTAATTCAAGTAGCTCAACATAGATGCAAATTTTAGCGTCTTTCTCAACACACACTAAAGAAAAGAAATGCTACAAAAAGCGAAGGAAAGATAAAGTAAAAAAAGAAAAAGAGGTACATGAAAGGACACTTGTGCTACATGACGATGCGTCGTCTCGATTGTAGAGAAGAACCAACCTCAGCCTTCCGTAACAGGAATTGCAGATGCTGACAGGAACTAGCAGTAATTCTGCGCTACAGACATCCTGAGAGAGCTGTTTGCCAAAACAAGCATGCCTTACATTTAGTGAACCGGAGAGCTCCGTAGTGCACGAGTTAGTGTGCGTACATCTTGGTCAAGAAGAACTTGTGTTCGTTATATTAGGCAGAGTGCGTCCTTGGACGAGGAAAATCAAATACGATGTGCCTAAGAAGCGGCTCGTTCGTGTGGCTAGGATGGGGTATCCGAACATATACCATGGTAAGAAAAGTGATCTACTTACAGGATGTACTGATGGGTAATCCACATTGCGTGAATGAGAAAAAGAAAGGGTTTCATATTTAGAGAAATAATTAAGTAAATTATTGCTATCCTGGTATATTCTTTGACCTCCAAATAAAAGCTTCATCAGTGCAAGCTTTAAGACCGCTCCTAACGCTAGGGAAGAAATACCATCGAGGTAATATTTGTTATACAATATTATGTTGGTCAACAATATCTCAGATTTGGGGAGTGAGTGTAGAGATGACGTAAGGTGGGCTGGTAGCAACTGGTTATTACTCAACATTCACAACGCACGTTCAAACGAACCTCGTGTACACCTGCGCTCTGACCTTCACGCACGTCTCAACCCGCACTTACCTCAAAGAAGGTGTCCGAACTTGGCAGCTCATCGACACGACGCATCCGAGTTGCTTTTCCTCCATCAGGCCACAGCAGTCGCACACCTGCGCACGGGAGGCGTTGCTGGTTCACTAGGTCCACTAAACAAGATGAAAGTATGCAATTCTCAAACTAGATTTGTTTCGTCATTATTCAAGCTAAGTCACCGTATTTGAAGCTCAACCACGCACAAAACTATTAGTTCCAACACAGTTGATATACAGTACTTCGTTTGGTTTTCTATACCTTATAACTATCGACGTGTGAATGATGTGAGGAATGTGAGGTATAAGCTTCCTTTTCCAACGAAAGCATTCCGTGGCTTCGCGAAAATCCGTATCCTCACCCGGGAATCGAACCCATACTTCCCAGTTGTGAGCGGAACGCCTTACCAGAGCGCCATGGCACGAATGCGATGCGATGTCGCCTCGCAACAAACCGTTTATCTAAATTCCTTACTCGACCTCTGAGCTCATCACGACTTCGTTACGAAGTCAATCAAGAGCTCAAGTCCCACTCTCAGATCACGGAGACACTTCACGACATGTATAATGTTAGACGAAAACTACCTCATAGCAAGAACTTATTTTGGTACTTGATAACGCAACTTTAGAATATTTCACACACGATGCACCTCAACGCGTAAGGTCATCTCGGACTGCGAGAAAGTGGGAGGTTGGAAGCATTCAAACCTCGCGTTGCATTTCTACAATCAATGCAGTTATGATGAAATTCTTAGATCAGCTATAATTTTCAGGATCATCTATGAGCGTTTGATCCTATTCTCGCATATCCTTCCCTTACCTTCGTAAGTTTCATTATTCTTATTTCGTTCCGCGAGTTACTGGCACTCGCGCGATAGCCAAAAGTTATTGGAATGGGCATACAGAGTTCATTTGATTATATTTTCCAAATAGCAATAGATTGTTACGTCAGTTTGCCAATCACGCATTTCAAACATGTGTGAACGTGAAATCTGAACTCTAGCACTTCAAGCATGAGAGATTTTAGTCAGCGACTAGTTAACCTATGCTAAGCGATGCAGAATGTTAGCTCTGCACGCATTTAGGTCGCACTCAACGCTTTTCTGACTACTTATTTAATTAACTAGCCAGACTAATGTCAACTGGAATGGTATCAACTTTACCAGGGGAATCCCGCCATGCCTCAATGATAGTGTCCATACTTTTTTACTAGTATTTTACTAGAAATAAAACTATTTCTCGTAGCAGCAGAAAAATACCCGTTGTCACTGCAGCTACCAAATATACAATTTCCACCTCGTTTCGGAAGTTATATGTTTCCTTAAACATGCGGCATCGCTATCAACTGTAATATTATGGAAATGAAGTTGAATATACAAGTCCAGTCTCCAGTAAGAGAGCATGAGATTGAAATCTGGAAAGAGTGTTTACAGGATGCTTCGCATGATAGCTCATTGAAACTTAGTTGTATGACGCAAGTTAATAAAGAAATTCGTTTATTATGAGCTTGTATATGCAAACTAAATACTCAAAAGAAGATGGATGCTTAGGTTATAGTTCATGCAGCCATTTGCAACTTAGACTGTAAAATTTCTCTTTCACCTGAAATCAAACACCAGAACTCAATTGAAGCTGGAATAAATTTAAAATAGTTACTCCATAAAAACCTTTGACGGTAAAGAAAGCTCAAGTTTAGTTTATGGATGACTAAAATAAATGCTAATTTTTCACGTTTCTTTTTGTTTTATACATATGAAGATTGAATTTGTTTTTTTAATGTGACATGAAGTGGAAAAATACGATGAAATAATGAAAAGTCTTTCATACACGATTCATGAACAAATCGATCACTAATATGAGCAAATATCTTCTAAACAGAAAATATTTTTCTATTTACTGGACACTTGAGAGCTGATCTTTAATTTTGCACGTTCATAAAACTAGGGCATGAAAATATAATACGACAAAAAATTCCAACGATGCAGTCCAATTCAGGTGAATATTCATGAAAGATCTCTCGAAGCAAGACCATCAGAAAAAAAAACATTGACTCACCGAGGTCTAGCAATCTCTAAAAGAAAAATGTTAAAAATATATTTTCACAAAAAAATTAAATAAGAAGCTGATTAATTGGAATAAAAATGAAACTTAAGACTATTGATAAATGCGATAAAAAGAGGAGATCCAAATGGAAAAGACAAAATAACTTTCTAAGAAATTTTCTACTAAAGTTTGAACAAAGTCTATCATGAGAATCTAAATAGGGTTTCGAACAACAGTCTCGCACCAGAATTCAAATTGTGTCAAGACTTGAAATCTGAAAACAGATTGTGGAATTTAAGTTTAGAGCCACTAGTTAAACGCAAGATAAATACAACCAGAATATTGTCACAGAGTCTAGACCCAGAGTATAGAAACAAGAGTCTAGACCCATAGAATGGAAACAAGAGTCTAGACCCAGACTATGGAAACAAGAATCGAGACCCAGAGTGTGGAAACAAGAGTCTAGACCCAGAGTGTGGAAACGAGAGTCTAGACCCAGAGTGTAGAAATAGACTCCAAAACGAAAACAGTGTGACTGATTTATTATTAGTTAGTTCAATGCTCCCTATACACATGAAATGTGATCCAAAGTGGGCAAACAGAATATTGGACCGTTTGTTATAGACTGTAGAAAACGTCGAATCTGTGCACAAGTGTGTTACCACACCGTATTTTCTAGGCTTAGAAACAGTAATTTAAGGAGGAAGAAAAGACAAAGTAGAGATAGCGAAGAAGGTATGGAACTTTTAAGAAACAAAGTGGGCATGAAAGACAGAAGTCCCAAAGGTTGTGGTAACCTAACAGTGCTCCACTGGGGTCATCAGTCCCCATAGCGTAGGATAGGCAAACAAAACCAACCTAACCCTATTGCCTATCCTATGCCTCCTGAGGGGGTGTATTATAGAGTCAAGAACCAGTGTAAGGACCCGGAGTCCAGAAAAAGTAGAGACAGTCAAGAAGAACATTTTAGTTTAGTTACAGTTCGCAACAGGGGTAACAATAAAATTTAACTACAAAACACAAAATCTGTCTTCGAAAGGTAATGGAGACGATTCCTTGATATACGCCTGGAAAATGAGATTAAAAAGATGCTTGTACAAAGACGATCAAAAAATGAATCTAATATAAAATTATCTATAGCAGGTGCAATGTATCAAGCCTGTCTATTCATAAAACACAAATATTTAGGGATGCAGACTTCTTGTGAGTTAACAATACCTAATAATTTTTCTGTATTGAAGAAAAATTGATACAATGCAATAGCTTACTCATTTTAAAAGTTTCTGAACTATAAATGGCTGTTGCATAATTATTGTCTCAATTCTCGCTGTGGACCATTCAGTTTCCATGGTTTCTTGACTTATCGCTTTGATTTTTTTTAATTTATTTTAATAACGTATGCAGAGCACTCTTGACTAAAAGGTAGGTGAACGTTGAGGGATCACTCTCCTCCCATTCTTATCTACCTCGGCATGCTGGAAGGCATTTCCATATATTCAGAAAAAAGAAAGAAAAAAAAGAATGGAGAAAAGCATGAAATGAAACCTTCAAAACTCGATCGGGAATAAAATATTTATCTCCGTTATCAGCTGTATCTCAGTAACTGAAAGTACTGGCAAACTCAATCTAAGATCAGCTGAAAAGTTCTCCAACGAGAATAGCCGCAACCGTGGTGCACCTTATCGAACTGAATGAAATAGCATCATTTTATGCCTCAGAAAACTTTGGAACACTGGGAAATTTATGTGATTGGCGACCGTCGATCAACTGCACACAAAACAGGAATTTGATCAGTTTTGTCTCGTCTCCATCTTGTTATGACCATAGATATTACTGACTTGACAAGAAAACGAGCCATATTACTTTTATTACTTTTTTGTAGCCAAGCAAGAGCATGCAATCTGATCTCGGATTACAACCGAGATGTTTATGATGAACTATTTCCGATCATTTAAAGCCTCTAAGTTTGATTCTGCTCAATTGTTTTCGGTTGATCTTAACCCCAAGTAACGAGGCTGTTGGGGATCACTCGAAGCACAGGCTAACGATGCGTCAGGTAGTGAAAAGCATTTGCATTTTTTCGTATTTGTAAATGAACATCCCATGGCCTATCAATTATAGTTTGCTTCAACAATGCTGCTCAAGTTTCAAGTCCCTGTAAGCTTTCTTACTAAATTCTCGCGAGAAACTTATGCCAGAAAGTTCTGTTATAAGGCAATCAGCGTCATGGTTAGCCAAAAGTGATTCAGAGGAGCCTGAAAAGCGTTCTCTAGCATTGCAAATAAGAATGTATTCGAGCAGAAAATGATCGGAGTAAAGGAGCGTAGTTCGGAAGCTTAAATGCCGGGAAAATGATTACGTCAGGCAGAGAAGATTACGTCGGACTCGGCAGTGCCACACAGCTTTTCCGCCCGGTTGCCTGGAATCTGAACTCGGCTTCATGAGTCATTTCCATGAAGTTACGTCGCGCAACTGCTGCAACTTCTTGCCATCATGGAAGATTAAACTGCATCCTAATCTCATTTGCGCCGTTGGTATTTCGCCTGAGCTCAAATTTTGTGGGGTTAATTTCAAACGGTTCTTAGGACTCAAGATGTACCGAGTACATCGAAATTGACCGCGATGGACAAAAGGTCTCCTATAAATTTTTACCGAGTGTAAGAAAATGGGATTTCTTTCTTTCATGCAGTTGGGACATAACTTTTATAAATTGGTCAACGTTACGTGAAGATATAAAAGTTTGTGTATACTTCGGAGTTAAGAGCAAATGCAGGAAGAGAGGTGGAAAGTATTCAAAATAAATCAGTGATTAAAATTTTTATATGAACAAGACTATGTTCGCAAAATTACTTGATAAGTGATTGGTAAAAAAATCAAGAGAATGCCAGTAAAAATACAGTTTCATACCTTACATAACATCCTTCGCTTAAGTTGAAAAAAATCTTCTTGGGTGCCTCACCTTTTAATATCAGGTTGCGACTTAGCTGTTAATCAGCTGCGAAACGTATTATAAGTACATATTCAATCCGGAGTATTAAGGACAAAACAAAGCTAAATTGTTTTGATACAAATCTTTACAATGCCCATAAAAGAGTGAACCTTCGGAAGTCACGGCATATGTGAGCCATGATTTCGACTTTTCATGAATCAGGAAGTTAATTGCCACTGCAATTCTATCCACGTAGATTCGAGGCCTAATTTTTTTAATTTGCTTTGTATCATAAGCACTGAACGTCAAAGTGACGAATGCAAGAGACTCATGAAATTTGCGCTCATTCAAGACCGTTTCAGCGAGTGCAACACTTCACCTTAAAAAAAAGGTAAAGCATTTCAATTTTCCACTTCAGGTCAATTGAGCGTATTTCCAGTTCCAGTCTCAACTTGAGGGAGATAATTTAGACGCGTACAAAAAGCAACTTCACTCAAAAATATTGAAAGGAAGGTCAATGATTCAATAATTCGTGAACATAAGCTTATAACACAGTAATGCGCACGTCAAGCGGGTGTTACAGGATGTAAACGTAGTGTTAGCAACGTGTTGCAGCATACTGATATAGTTTTAACAGTATGTATCAGCGTATTACTTTAGTTGTGGCAGCGTGTAACAGAGTAGTATTGTAGTTGCAGAGTAAAACACAAACCCATTTTATCCGATGAGATTGCTCCGGTATGGTGATTAGTTTTATTACAAATAATAATTGAGTAATATGTTCCTACATAAGAGGGAAAAGTATCTTACTTTGCCTCCGAGTGAGTCATATATGGTACACGCGATCATCTAACCTAACCTAATGTAACCAAAGCACTATCATGTATGAATACAAATTTTCAAGTTCTCGTCAAACTTGAGTTCATCAATCGAATAAGTTTGTTCTGATTAGAAAGAAAATTAAAAGGATAACCAAATTTGTGAAAAAATCCTTAATTTTTATATTCACTACGGGGATATTCGTCGATATGACATTTTTCATGAATGGAAAATCGCAGTGAACGTGTTAAAAATATATGAAAAACTTATATGCAGTCACAAAGACGCTAGCGCTGGACATGCACTGCAAGGATTACTGGATTTTCACCAAAGAGTAAAAATAACAGAAAAAAAGAAGGCTACCCATGAACAAATGCGCACGCATAAGTCCAGCCAGCACCAAGGGCGGCTAAATCGACGGCTAGCAGTTGAAGGGACAATTGAGGAGCTCTAATTCCTCAGGGTACACTGACGAGGTCATGCTGGATAGGAACACCTCCTCTCCTCGTAGGAAGCTCAGGACTCCTGCATATTTCCTCAGGACTGCCAAGTCTCTAAGGTACGATGTGATTGTAAGACTGTCTGCTTGGGCGCATCATGCGTCTGCACGAGAGCTTGTGATAAAATATATGTAGCTGCAGCTGAGCGTACTTATGTCTATTTTTCAACTACGCTGATCTGAAATGTAAGGTCAATATTCTGACTACCTTAAGCTTGATTTTGGAACTGTAGAACACTGCACCGAAAATGCTTACCGAAAGCTATATTGTGCAGAAAATTAAAATAAGTATATAGACTAGTTGAACTGTGTCCGGGTTATTCCCTATAGCACACAAAACGACAAATATTTTATTCTCACAATTTTGAGCAACAGATAAATCGAACCACGTCTTCCTAAAATTACTCCTTAAAAAAGTTGCATACTCTTTTGATTTTAAAAGGAAAATACTTCATTGAGGCAAACGCCATTTCATTCTTTCCTCAGCGTGATCATAGCAATCGGTATAATGGCTTTCGTCCCTAGGCCGAAATCCCTGATCGCCACCAATAAAGTATATCATTTTTCTCGTGAGTTTATTCCTCGTAAGTTTTGTATTTTACGACCAGTTTAACACGCCATTGAAGCGCAAGATGCCGATAGTGCTGAACTCTATCCAAGTCTCATAGGCTTTCTTGTTTGAGCTCGTGCCACATCCCTACTCGTGACTTCCTTGCCATCAAAACTCCCAGTGAAGGCAGCGTCCTTGCTCGTGGCTGCACTCATTGTTATATTCGCCACGATTTTAGAGAACCATCAGCAAATGAGCTGATGAATTTTTTGCATGAAAACAGAAAGATACAGCCTGATGATTTAAATAATATTTAGAATATCATGATTGCGGTCATTAAATAATGTCCCATGGGTTACAATTTTAACAAATAAACGTTCGTTGCACTAATGTTAACTCCAGGACTTCAAACATACCAATGAACACTGAAGATTAACTATCGTCTAATAACAGAAGGGAAGCTACACAACATTTCCTTAATGTCTTGTTTTCTCAAGTGGTAACTTGAATAAAGATTTCTCTCTACCCAATGCGTTACCAAATTTAGAAGCACCAATATCAAGGCGATGCCGGTCCGCGTTATCTGAGCTCTGGCTGATTTGATGGTTTTAGGGAGACGTTTGAAGGGAGTTTACGCGCCTTCGAATGCCACATAAACGTATTATCTATGGACGGCGACACAATGAAGGTGACTAGGACATTATCGTTGCCTTTGTCAACATCTCGCCCATGAACGACGTAGCAAAGCGACGGTTTGTTTTACGATGCTAGCGAATGACAGACCCGGTTCACTTTAAAGGCTTGCGTTGGCTGACGTTGAGAGCAACAAAGAACACGGGAGTTACTCGTAGTCGCTGAAAAACGATGCCAATACTGTGAATTCAATGAGAGTAATTGAATGTGAATGCCAAAACTACCCAGTACTGCAAATAGCTATAGTGAAAGTTAATTCGACTTTTTTTTCAAGGTTATTGGCAGTTTTCAAAGTAATTCAAATTTTACATCGAATATTTGAATTCTCAAAACCCGACTGGAGAATAATTCTATGAACATTCTTAGAAAGTTAAGGTATTCCGACTTTGCCAGCGAGTTTGCTGCAGGGAAAGGATATATTACTATACAGTAACAGACAGGAAGTTCATCTCATTTCAAGGAAGAGGATGCGATTCAAGTTCAGCGGAGCCGTGGAAATTGTGAAATTCTCTCGGATTTGGCCCAGGACCTGCCTAGTGCATCAACTGAGGCCGGTAGTAATAAAACGTTCCGTGTTTACCGGGGAAACACTCAAAAAAGTTAGCCAGACGCTGCGGCTAACTTGAGAAACGCATTAAAAGTCACTCCTGGAGTGCCTATATACACACACACTCCGACTGCCAGCCAAGCTCCCGACTGAAGGATGGAGGCTATATCTGCTAGAAAAGTGAGCTCACAAACTTTCCAAAACTTGGAGTTCTCAAACCGGGAAAAATTGTTAGCTCATAATAAAAAAATAGTCAAATTCGTAATTCATGTCTTGGAGAGCAGACGCATAACCTTACTTGATACAGTTTTTTTACACGTGAAGAACCCCAACAAGAAGGACTGCTGCAAAAGGGATTAAATGATCAGGTGATTTAAAACTTATGTTAGTTCATAAGAGTTGTACCGCTAACAATTGTACGATTTGAATACCGGGTAGAAAGCACTTTGGTTTTCTGTCTTACGGTTAGCTAAGATATAGCCATGAACACAAAGAGTGCCATAAAGACTGGCTGTCGAGTGCTCGTGAGGGAGGAATCACGGCCGCTTTCAGAGCCGTAACAGTTCACGGCTTTGTGTGCAGGGTCGAAGCCAATTTTTTCTTACAGTGGCGAGGTAGTGAATCTTGATCTTAGAATTAGCAGTCACGACCCTTCAGGGAGCACATGAATAGATATTGTTACACACGTGTTTGTTAAGCGAACAGACTCTCTCCTCTCTGTCTATTTATGGAACTTCTAAACAATTTCAAGCACTTCAGTGGAAAGCGCGTACTGTTTCAAAGTGGATGCTAAGCCCCAAACGTTTCGAACTCAGAATAGCAAAATTGTAGAACTTAAAATGTTCGAATCGTATTCTTACACACATCGCATTGTCTTTAATACAGGGTCAGGCAAAATGATGACACATTTGTAGGTTAAATAAAAGGCAAATAAAGTAAAAAAAAACATGTTTTCATTTTCAAAAAGTACATATAATGCAATTTTCATTCATTACGTTTTAAAAATTAAATCAGTCAAATAGGATCCATTATTGTCCAAATACTGTCGAAGACGTTCACGAAAGTTGTGTACAGGGTGTCCCCCCCAAAAAAAACGATATCCAATTTTCAAGGGCTGTAATTCAGAAATTATTAAATTTACAAAAAATTGGAAGGTCACATTTTGTTGTTTTATGCTTTGGTATCATTGATACAACTTCAACTCTCAAGTTGAATAACGTATGAATACGAAAATGTGGTTTTAAACTATTCAAGATTTTTATCGATCGAAGAGCCTCCCCCCATTAAGCAACTCACAAAAGCACAAAGAACATTCATCGTTGAGAAGTATGTTCGAACGAAAAGTCTCCAAAAGGTCATTCAATCATTTCAAGAGTATTTTTCTGAAAGAGTTTCCAACAAAGATGACTATTTGGAGAAATGTTACTAAGTACAG
>VOMN01073120.1:0-14769 GCA_014899125.1 Orchestia grillus | reverse complement strand
ATTGGAAAACAACCTAATTGGAAAACAACCTAATTGGAAAATCACCTAATTAGAAAATAAACTAATTATAAAACAACCTAATTAAGAAACAACATAATTAGAAAGCAGCTTAATCATAAAACAACCTAACACAGGGAACGTGTTCATAAATTAAATACTCAAGATCTTCGCGTAAGAAACGAGGTCAATTGGACAGCACTTGAATTTCAGACCTTAAATATATAACTCCTCATACGTCGTAGGAAGCGAGTGCCTCCCCTCAAGCGAATGTCCCTCATCACTTTCCTCGAGGGCTGCAAGCTCTGACCTTCCAGGAAATAGCCTCTAATTAAGCAGCAGTAGCTAGTAGCAGAGAGTAGCTACCTCTACTTAGGCAGGTATGAACACTGTAATGAGTACTAATGAGCTGCTTCCAAGCACGACCTGCTGCTCTGAAGGAGTGATGTGTGGGATAGCCCTTACCAAGACATTCTCAAGTGTTGTTCGACTTCCTTTTCGTTAAATTCTTGATTTCAAACAGGGAAAAGTTTAAATTTCGGCTCAAATCGTTATCACTTACTTTACATGCATTAAAATTGCAGCGCATTGTGATATGCCACACCGCCGTTGAAGTTCCCTCCATGCAGCTAATTATTTAATTATTCCTTGCTTCAAGAACCCCATCTCCCGGTCCACGTGTCAGGAGGCACCCCTGTAATGACTCCGTCTGCTGGTGACGCTGTGCAGGGTTACTGCGCTGCATAGTCCGGCTTTGTTGCTCGATGACGAGTCTTTTCATTTAATTATGATTTAAACACAAAACTTTTGAAACGTAATTATCAATTTCGCATAAAATGTTTGAATTTTTCGTGGCAGTACATTTTAAAGCCTGAACCTTTTGAAATGTTGCATATTTCCCAAGCACATGAAATCACAGGTTAGAAAACAAAAGATGGAAAAACTAACACAAATATCCAAAGATTACGTTTTGTCACCATTTAACAAGACTGACCATAAATAAAAATAAGGATTAATGAATAAACATCAACCAGCGAGGCAGGATGTAAAAATGACAAACCAATCTTTCACGGATACGATGCGAGATATTTCTACCGCGTTCGTAATGATAAAAACAGCTCGCATCGCCTGAATGAATAATAATATATACAATGACCTGCTATCACCTTCGTCCAGGTACTAAGAACTCAGCTTCAGACCTCCTAGCCTCACAACACCTGCCTGGTCCGATTGTGGTACCCCGCGTGGGGAGTTTGGGACCCAGACGTGGTGACCCCGCATGGGGAATTTGGGACCCAGACGTGGTGACCCCGCATGGGGAATTTGGGACCCAGACGTGGTGACCCCGCATGGGGAGTTTGGGACCCAGACGTGGTGACCCGCATGGGGATTTTGGGACCCAGACGTGGTGACCCCGCATGGGGATTTTGGGACCCAGACGTGGTGACCCCGCGATGGGAGCATCGCTTTGCTACGTGCAGAAAGTTCAAAAAACTTTTAAATCTTCAGAACCAAACTTAAAGTTCGAGTTTCAGCGAAGGATGTAAGCGGCAAGGATTTCAAAACCTCAGATTTCAGCACCACCATTTAGTATCACAGCGGGGCACCTCGTTCCGATCCCAGTTCTGATTAACCTCGTTCCGATCCCAGTTCTGATTAACCTCGCTCCGATCCCAGTTCTGATTAACCTCGTAGTTTAAGGACGTCATTTCAATTCAATTTGTGAAGGATGGGAAGACTCCCTCATTAACTCAAAAGGTTCTTTTGGCTCAGAATTTAGAATTTGAGGTTTGATGGCCGTCTTCATTGTTGACGAAAGTCGGTCGTCGAGAACAGCGTTAAACTTTATTAAATAACGCAAGCACAAGGTAAATGGTCACTTAGTGCTGTACAAATTTCCCAAGTCCATTAGATCCTGCGTCCGTTCCATTATTTTCCACAAAAATCATGCATTAGAAAAAGAAAGGTTTTCAGAAAACCGACATTTTAACATCGGAAGTTAGATGCGCTAGGCATTTTATTGAAACCAATAGTGCGCTTCCTAAATTCGTGCAATAAAATTCAGAACTCATATTTACACAAATTTTTCTATTATTTTCATTTCATTTGTCCGAAGCAATATTTCAGAATTATTTAATATTTTTTGGCAATTTTATGCGACAGTCCGTTTTAGAACAACCCGAGTTTTATTGTTTTTATGCCAATCGTTTAGTAAGTGCGATAAAATTCAGTTTAGAGTGCGCAGAAGCCAAACAATGCGATGCTTTCGCTCAAAATTTGTTGGCAAATAAAAATACGACTGTTCTACCAGAGAATATTCAAGGATTTTTTAACGACTTGCGCAGAGACTAAAAATTTCCGAAAATGATGAGGAATATTAACACTTTGCCTCCAGAGTGGGTCATATATGGTACACGCGATCCTCTAACCTAACCTAATGTTACCAAAGCACTATCATGTATAAATACAAATTATCGAGTTTTTTCAAATTTGTGTTAATCGAATAAGCTAGTTCTGATTAGAGAACAAATTAATAGGGTAACCAAATTTTTAAAACCGAAATTCTTCGTTTTTAAATTCACAGTAGAGATATTTGTTGGCATGTAATTTTACCTGTGTGAAGAATCGGAGTCAAAGTGTTAAGTGAAAGGGAGACAAGGGCGTGACAGGCCCAAATTAATGAACTCGCGAAGAACGGCAGTCTTTCAAGCACTGCTAGAGACATCCAAAAGCCGTTCGCTAGACCGTGGTGCTATCAAACATGCTGCAACAAACATGCTGCAACAAACATACTGCAACAAACATGCTGCAACAAACATGCTGCAACAAACATGCTGCAATAAACATGCTGCAATAAACATGCTGCAACAAACATGTTGCAACAAACATGCTGCAATAAACATGCTGCGACAAACATGCTGCGACAAACATGCTGCAACAAACATGCTGCAACAAGCATGCTGCAACAAACATGCTGCAACAAACTTCAGTATAGGAAGAAACACCGTAGCCAGAATTCGGTCAAGAATCTCAGAAAGTTCGTCCGATACATCGTTCGCAATGGATGTTGCGAACCGGAAACATCTCACAGGTCGAAAGAAGAAAGATTGCCGTTCACAGCTTAAAAAATTATAAGCAAAAGTTGTATGCAGGAACTGTTTCTGGCCAGATGAATTATTCAATAGCCTTTGCGGGTTAAAACCCTGTCGTGTGTTTCATTTTCTAGCATTCTTTAGGTTACCTGTAATAATTAATAGTATATTAGAGTTCATCGATCTAAGAATTCTCTATCATTCACAGGTCGACGTGAACAATGACGTTTCCGCAAGAAAATCACTAACTTTACCGAAGTTTCTAGCTAAATAATCATAGGTTATGAATGAAAAACTGTGTTGACCAACATGCGCTAATAAAAATGGCTAACTTTATTTTATGTATGATCATAAAATACTGAAGCTGCACTAAACCGAGGGCACAAACCTCATAAACTGAAGTCCTATCCAATGTATTTTTGAATTGTTGAATCGATCTGAAAGCCCCACCCAGGGATCACAGTAGTAATGAGAGAGCATTTTGTCTGATCCGATATAATTTGTTTAAATTTTTATACTGACTTAAAATCTTCCCAGTTTCCTCTCGCCGTTTGCCTACAATTATCAGGAGCATTTAACATCACAGCGCTTTGACGTTAATCATGTGTACGAGTTACTTTCCGCGTGCCGTTGTTCATTTGGAAATTATTCGAATTGTTACCCATGCTGCACCAACGGAGTGAAGTCATTTTTATAAGCTTACATTAATATCGTAACTGAAATTAAAAAGTAGAAATGATACCTAAAATATTGCACCGACAACGACATTACAAACCCTGGAAGAGGACGCTTGCTGAATCGACCTCTTCAGCCTCTTTCAAACCTCGTGACCAACGTTCTTACGCAAGCCACTTGGTACAGCGGAAAATACCAAAACTTTCATTTGGGTTTCAAGTATATGATAGACAAAGTCAATGCTATTACCGCTCAACTTTATCTTCGATTTAAGGAGCAATCTTCAGGAAAGTTCGTCCATGACGAAACTTGCAATAGAAAGTGAAAATGACCTCCCGAAAGTCATTTGCGGAGGCCACCTTGGGTGAGATTTTATGCGCTTTCGGTGCAATTTATTTCAATGTGAATAGTTTGGCAGTCCGAACTATTGGGAGCCATTACATCTAATATTTCCCCGCCGTTCGGTGGCGAATTTATACGAAGTAAGGTGCAAAATTGGATGGTAATTAACTCGATGCCGAGCGTCATCCTAAAACTGATTACGGATCAGAGGCGAAGTAGGTTAATTATTCATGAGTTTGATATTTGAACATGTTCTCGGAATAATTACGTCACTCGTAACGCACCAATCAGAGCTCGAAACTAGTTTGCTGCCAACAAAAATAATCGAATCTATGTATAAACCTGCAACATCGAGCTTCAATTTAGAATTCCCATTAAATTGTCTATGGTGATCGATGAGATACTGCCTCCGGTGGTCTAAAAATTGTCTGTCATGCAGGTCTGTTCGGATGGAGAAAATGAAGCTGGTTCTTTGTGCGGTGCCGACCCTTGCGGTCCTCGTCAAATTAGGTGGGACAATGAAACGACGCCACTGAACGAGACCGTGAAGCTTTAGAAAACCTGTTCTAGTATCCTAATGATCAAATCGAAGTATAGTAGAATAGTCCTGTCTGATACATTACAGTCCAAACACATCCATGATATCTTCATGTTAAAGATCTTATTTTGAACATGTATAGATCACATAACTCTCTCTCAATATATTAGGCAAGCATTAAATATACGACCTGCACGACCAAATTACCTAACCACCAAAGTAAGAAAAACCCTCAGAACGACTTAATTTTAACCCTCCTTCTAACGAAAATCGGTCATTCAAATTTTCAATGAGTACGAACGGTTCATTTTTCCTTCGATATACATTCTCAGTCAATTTGTAAGTGTAAGCCTCAATTTTTAGAAGGGCACCGCACTTAATCACAGTGCCATGGGATGCTGACGCAGTCGCACCACTCCAGAGCTCGCGGCGGTGTCGTGGCGGGACAATTGTAGGGATGTGAGGGGCGCAATTAGCCGTGCTACTGCAGGCATGTCAAAGCAACATCGTGTGGACGATACAACGACGTGGTCGGCCTCACCTACGATGACACTCGAGTCAACTTCCCCACAATGGAACCTAATTAACAAAGATACAAAAGCGAAGCTCCACACAAAGGAAGTGTCCCCCTGCAGATGGCTGGCTTTCTGTCCTGGCAAGTTCGAAGGAAGACATTTTGGCGGAGTAAGAATATCAAGACTTGTGTGGACCGTCACTTTCTCTCTTCAACGCTTCATTGTAGGGTTATGTACTTTAGAAAACATCGTTAGACGATTCGATTACGCTTTCGATTTCAGTGTCTCGACTCGTACTTTCCCATCCGAAGTTAAATACCAAAGCTTAGGTTACTTCGGACGAAGTTATGCGCCGTTTGTCAGATGCAGAGAGGCTGCTCATTACCTTCGAATGGCTCATTTAATATTTTCTCGCTAAAATTATTAAAACTTTAATCTTCTAAAAATCTTAGGTTAATTTTCATCTCAAAATTGGCTAACTAGGATTTCATTTGAAGTGACCGTATGATTTCTATAATAACTTTAAATTCCATAACATAAGGATTTAAATATTTATAAAAAAAAAACAGTTTAATGAGCACATTTTTTGCTGACGCCAAATTTGTCCGGAAATATGTACTGCTCAGAAAGTAAGGGTTACATTTCTCATTTTAATCATCCAGTAGCGCTCAGTTCAGAGTTAACCCTAACCCCATAGGGACCAGAGGTATTATAGGATGGCCAGTTTTATAAGGCTGCTAATTTCTCTACAACGCTGAATGTGGTCTTATCTCATATGCACCATAGAATGTAGCCAATTTTTCAAATCAATCTAAATGCATGCTTACAGCAAAAATTATTCGGTCGTTATAGGATTAACTGTTTCATTTGCTAGAGCCTAGGATCCTCCCACATGAAATTTTGGAATTTAAATCGGCTCTCAAACGTCGGACGCCATGTTATGGTCTCTGGGAGCTGGACTCCGCCTGATCAGCATCGTGACGTGCCAAATTTTGCTCCTACATCAAATTTGACAAGACTCCCCTCGCCAAATATTGTTCTTTAGCTACGCTTCATAAGAAATCTCAACAGGCATGTCGAGCAATTGGAGAAGAGCTTCGTGTACGGAGATGCGAACCATGACGTTCAAGAAACTTTCACCACCGTGCGCTAACGAAACATTCGAGTTTTAAAAGTTACGCAAACTCTTGTTGCCAAGATCAAATTCATGTGGAGCTATTTTTGGCGCGTCTCTTCTTTTGGCAGGCCAAGGGTCCCAAGCGATGGCATTCCGGAGGCACCTCGGAGGCGGAAATTGCGCTTTCCGGAAATGACGTTCTTACAATGGTCGTCTTCTGGGGCACGCCTGCAGGGTCCAGGCCCTGCGGAGCGTGATCGGACTTCGGACAGACTCTAGGTTTGGGAAGCTGCCTACCCCTCCAGCAACCTCTACTTGCAAAGGTTGAGGTCGTATTCTCGAAATATTCAGCAATTAAGTGAATTAAGCGAAATGCAGCAAATTTGTCTAAATGTGACAGCTGGTATGAGAATGAATGAAAATTATTCTCTCGTGAAACTTCAACAGGTCTCATCCCCGACCCTCCTGCCTCTGAGACGAAGTCAAAAAACTCTTTCTGGCACACATTAGTGCCCTGATGAATGCCCCAAAACTGGTGCTTAACCACCCAATGCCATGGCGGTCAAGTGTGCCCAACCACATAAGGACATGGCGGTCAAGAGTGCCCAACCACATAAGGCCATGGCGGTCAAGAGTGCCCAACCACACAATGCCATGGCAGTCAAGAGTGCCCAACCACACAATGCCATAGCGGTCAAGTGTGCCCAACCACACAATGCCATGGTGGTCAAGTGCACCCAACCGTCTGTCCAATGACGAACAGGCCTCTAGCCTCTCGTGAGCCTGTAGCTTATGCATCTCTTTATGGCCTTGCATTCACCAAAGTGCTTTCCCACGACCTCGTAATGAGTTCTGCCCCTATAACTGGTCCCGCAATCCACCTCAATTGAGCTGCTGTTGCAGACCTAAAATCTGTTCATTTTTCCGGTCCCAAAATAAACGAGCAATTTTTCCGACCTAGAGTCTCGCAAAGAAACACTTCCCGAAAGTTAGTCTGAAAGCAACTCGTTATCTTGAAACGAAAGTCGTCTAGAAAGCGAGGTAGTTTTTTTAGTCCATTACATTCACTCCTGAAAATTAGGCGTAGCCTCCTCGCTCTTGAAGTAATGACCACCTCAATGCCGAACTTTTTAGTTCAATGCCATGGACTTCGAGTCACTTCCATTCCATTACCATGATCCGTGAGGAACTTTCACGATTCCACTTCATGTGCAAGGAGCTGAGAGGCCACACGCCCCCAGCCAATTAGAGCGATTCAAGCACTCTTCCTCCGTTGCTTTAGCATTCGAAGTGAAAGCACCGTCCTGAATTTGCTCATCGGAAAATGAAAAATTGAGTACTAACTTGAAATTTTCAACCCCGTATTCGGTAATTACTTCGAGGATAAATTATTTCTATTATCTACTTTCAGCCCTGAAAATTTCTAGTTTTGAGCCCCGGACCTGAACGCCGGGCAAGCAAGCGTCCAACTCCGCTCTGGTCTGAGGCCTCATTGGAAATTATAAATTTGGACTAGAAACGAAATCAACGATGTCAACAGTAGTGCAAAACAAATGTGAATCGTTGATCATTGAGCCTACTGCAATACTGAGCCTACTGTAACATTGGGCCTACTGCAACATTGGGCCTACTGCAACATTGGGCCTACTGCAACATTGAGCCTACTGCACCTTTCATTACCGTCTCTGTAAACTGCCAACAAAATTCAGGGAATATATTCAACATTTTGTACTCGGCAAGAGTTTTCATTGAGATTTCGCTGCTGAAGATTTTCTTCAGCACTTTTTACTACAGTAAGAACGTTGACGTCATCATCACTGTATTTATAATGGAATGAAGAATGTCCGTTAGAAGGCCCTCTCCACACTAGTGAGAGTGAGTGTAAATAACTTGCTGTGCTAGGACGGAAAAATGGTTGACGTTCACGTACACGTTTTGAATACTATACAACCAACAATTTTCGAACTGATATTTGATCAACAAAACTTTCTGGAAAGAAAGATGAAAATTAACTTAACACGTTCACTCCGAAGTCGATCATATATGGTACACGCGATCATCTAACCTAACTTATTGTAACCAAAGCACTAAGTATAAATACAAATTTTCGAGTTTTCCTTAAATTTGTGTTCATCAATCGAATAAGCTAGTTCTGATTAGAAAGAAAATTCATAGAGTAACCAAATTTGTGAAACTAAAATCCTTCATTTTTAAGTTCACAGAAGAGATATTTGTCGGCATGTAATTTCACAGGTGTGGAGAATCGGAATCAACGTGTTAACACAAAAATTAACTTTGTAAGAGATGGAATGCGAACATTAACCACATTAACCGCTGGCTATTTTTTCAAGCAAAAAATTTATCTAACGTTATTTCTATCCCGAGAAAATTTACCAAAAAATGTGATTTTAAGCAGGAAAGGAGCCGAGCACAGCAAAATAATAAAATTTTGAGTAGGCTAGCAAGACATATAAGAAATATATTTCCTTACTTCTATTTAATTACTGCATGAATTTGAAGAAAACTAAAGATATTGAAACCTAGGGTGGGTTACTGAAACTCGCTCAATTCGGTAGAGTGGACTCTGTAAAATAGACCTCATAGAAATCGTACAGCTGTGCTAAAAATCAGTGAAAGAAGCTTGCGAAGCGATTTCTTCATTGCTTCAGGTAAATGAAGGCCGAAAATGACACCCTGTTTGAACGCATTTGTTCCCACCATCAAAGAAAGTTAGTTTCATACACCGACAAAAAAAAATTGTAATTAATAAGCATTCAAATTGCACATTTTCTTGTCGCTGCGGTTCTAAAATATGAAATCACTTGTAGCCCATACAAAATCAACGAAGACGCACATGTGCGTCATAAGCAAAAGCTAACGATAGTAGCAATTAAATATAACTAAATAGCACTTGAAATGAGAGTAGCAAAATACCACATTCTACACATGCGCGTCATGTGGTAGCGGACATGGAAATGAAGAGCTCCAAAATATTTTCAAAAACAGTTCTCAAACACGAGTAACCTAACCTAAAATTTTGACCAGGCCGACGTTACAAGAGCTCGTGGCAACAGTCCTAATCTTGTGCAAAGTTTCAATGACGCTCGAAAACGTGTTAGTCTACACAAGAAGGAAACGAACAACTTACAATAGCAAAACTCACGTTTATAGGAGACATGTGCAGCACCTCGACAAAAGTTTCCGGTCGTTTTCAAAATGACGCCAAACTTATTTATCACTGGGGTCCGCGCACTTTTCTTCTCTAAACGAATCGAAAAGTTCAAGCAAACGAAAGGTCCAACCAAAATTTCTCACTGAGTAAACTAGGCATTCAAATGAAACCAGTAACGCACAAAAAACCTCTCGCCTAATGCACTAGGAAATAAAACCTTGAGTTTCAGGGTTCAGTGAGCGCATCGCCCCCCAGAGCCCGGCCCCCGCTCAAGGGACGCAGCTGGTCGTCACTAAAAACTGGAAAATTCAGCGCTGACCGCAGTGACGTTTGCTCCGGAATATTTTCGCAGCTACGTTGTTTTAATGTGAATGCATTCCAAGATTTAGGTTGTATTTCAGGAACATGTAGGTGAGTAAATTAACATGTAAAATTAAACGATATGAAACTGGTCATGTATCGGGGAAATTAAATAGTGAGTCATTGGAAATTTTGGCGAGGTTGCAAGGACACGTGGATTTCATGTACGATTTATAATAGTTTCTACAACAACAGAACTCGGCAGGTAGATCGTCCATTTCTACCGCCCTACCCAACAGTATTCCTCTTTGACTTCAGCCTGTCTCCAAATTTCCACTCAAATGTCGCTCGGTGCTAAAAATCATTTTGTGAGCGAGAGTGAACTGCACTAGAACCATTTGGGAACGAAGAATTTCCCACAAGAAATTATTCTTTCCCAAACACGAGCTAAATAGTTTACATGTTCACTTTATTCTCCTGTAGCTTACTCTAGCTCACAAAATGATTGCTTAGTGCGTACCATTTGTATACCTTAATTAAGAAGAAAAGTATGCGACAATAAAAAAAATTGTGATTAGCATCTACACATGCACTCTAATTGCAAGACAGTTGGGCTGGAATTGAACAAGCTTTAACGCAGTTTTCCAACCATACACTTTTTAAATAACAACAAAAATACCGCAAGACTAAACAGGTGTCTCCTTTTGGAAACGATTGAATTTTTCATGAAAGTCAAAGAAATGTTATTTTACGAAACATACGTGAGGTATCCTCCCATCAGCGCTGTTCTTTTCGAGCCTGCAGAGAAATTTTGTTCAAGAATAACAAGAGTTCATTTACATTCCCCCTGTGCAGAAGCGGCTGCTAGTTCAGAATTCCTTTGAATTCGTAGAAACCTGAGTTTTGAAGCTAAAAAACGCGAAGTAAATTCTAATCCGATAACCTAGAGTAAAGCTTCCAGAATTCAACGCTGCATCTCAATGCAACCCTCCACAAGGTTATTCAGTGCAATTGCATCTTAAATTTTAAAGAGCTTTTCGGTGTCGTTGACGTATATCATACACTGGACAGACTTGCAGATCAAGTGTCTCCGCCACTGCCGCTGCGGATCCCATCTGGCCTGACTGTGTGGAAACGCGTCCCTTCGAGCTTCTTTCTGATCGAAATTTAACGGTTTCTGCTTCCATCTTCAATAAAAGCGAAGTTTTCTACCGTAGCATTCAATTTTTCTTAGCACGGATCAAATTATGAGCATGAAGGAGCTTACTGAACTAAGTGTATTTTTGTATCCGATTTTATTTACAAAGCGTTTTTGAGGTGAAAATCATAATTCTTTACCAGATGTGTGGAGCAGCCTCAGCACCTAAGAATTTAAATAGGTACTTTTACGAGGAAAGGGCTTGGCAAACCTTGGATACCTTAGAAATTTTTGGGCCTTCACGCTCGGGCCACACTGGGGTGCCGCCACTTGATCCGCGCTAAAAAAAAGTGAATGCTACGGTAGAAAATTTCGATTTTATTGACAAACCAAAAACTATTATAAAACACAGGTTGTTTTCAAAATTTTAGCCTTTTCAGCGTAGTTTTTCAGAGCTGAGTAAAGTGATGGCGAATAACAGTTCAGCTAATGCTCTCCGACTCCGTTTTCAGGTAAGAATTTTTAGAAGTTTGTTCATGGGATGTTGTTTTCCACTCTATTTGCCTTACAACATGTATGAGTATTTGGTATGTTCGATATGTTCAAACATTTATCAGCCCAAAAAATTTTCCAGTGAGAATACGTATCTGAAAATCATTAATTTTTTGTGAGCGAGATCATCACAAAGTTCGCTTTGTATATCTTTTTGTTACATCTCAGCCAATACAAAAATAAATAATACGAGCCCCTCTAACCTGATAACCTGATTCAAAATGAAGTAACTGAAATCGCTGCTTAACTTTCCGGAAGAATGATTCAATTCTAAAGCCCACACGCTCAAAGATTCTTAAGCCTCCAATCCCACAAAACCCTCCCCCCTAGGTCTGTCGTTCGACTTAGAAGTTTTAGTGAACACATCATCCATTTACGCCTTGAATTTAAAGCTACCAACGAACTTTTTTCCCCTTACCTGTGGCCTGGCTGCCCAATACACGCACTTGGATGCTTGATGTGGGGCCTGGCTTCATCTGTGCCAGACATCACTGGAGCAGTGGGCGTCGTCCAGTCTACTAAAAAAAGAGCCCCAGGCAATGCTGGGTTCACACGTGGACGTCAACATTAGGGTTTTGATTACGCTACGTATCTCGATTTTTGTTCATGGCAAATAAGTTCTATTTCTGTTTTCTGACAAAACACCGTATGTCTATCATTCATACGAAACTTTACTTTTGTATATTCCTTGTATTATATTTATTACAGCATTCTGCATTGAAGAAAGGGAAATTCTTTGACCTAACCGCAGAAGTAAATTTCTAGCGTATTTTTTTTTATTTTGTTCCGTTATAAATAAATTGTAAATAATGATTTTTAACCCAGAAAGAAAACCAAAGTGATGGTTACGAAGTGATGGTTCACCGCACGACGGGTGCACGTGTACAAATGAAGCTTGGAGTTTCTGCGAAAGACCTCGGCGGGCTGCTGTAAGAGTGAAATGAAGCGGAATGATTCGCGGTCCTTCAAATTCTCGAGTTGCGTTGCTGAATTTTTTCCTCCTCGGACATCCTTGGCTGCCGTTCCTTCTCATATCGTAGTTCTGAAGATAAATATGAAAAATGAACTCAAGTGTCAAAGAAGTTTGCTAGAGCGCAGGGTCTGAATAAGCTCACAAAAACGATAGCAGAAAATTGATTTTTTACTTCAAATTTCAAAAATGAGACTCAAAGTAGAAGTTTTACTTCCAGTGACAAGAACTACGCATTGTTCAAACCCTCCTAGTGTGCACGAAATGCAGCAGCGACTTTACGATGAGGTACACCAACGTTACCATCTACGAAGTGTGTATGTTGGTATTCCTTAAACGTGGGAAAAGTTACAGCTGCAGATTTGTATCTCTGGTCAACGATTTGGGCAGAATTTATACAGAAATAATAAAAACTTGCTCGAGTTTCCAAAGAAATCTTCCCCGTTCACTCCTTTCTAACTGGCGCGACCATCAGTAAGCGATGGACGAAGGCACGCGTTCAAGCGAACGTCCAGTTTAGATTGAGATACTTCTTTTTTCGTAAGTTAACTGAATATTATTTTTTGTCAATATTCCTCTTGCAAACCCGAGAACTCGAGATTGAATTTCAATTCAATTTCAGAAATTTCTATGAAAGCAAACATTGGAGAGACTTTTGAAAACAGTCGAGCTTTCCAAACTCGACTTCAGCAATCTAATTTCGAATCTTCGAAGGGACATCAATGTTATCGGTAACCTGCAGATTGTTTGTGCATTCACTGAACGTTTTTCTTCGCAGGAACCTTTTTGTGAGAGCAGATCACGTTCTCATTCGATGCTCGGTCTCCAGCTTGTGTTTATAATCGGAACATTTTCTATTACTTTACACTCAGGGTCCAATCCTCGCACTTAAACCTTACCGCTGTTTTACCATTCGTGCCTCTCGACCTCATCGTTCCATCGCCATGTTTGCTCTCATGTCTAACACTTATGTATACTAGCAGCCACCTTTCTTCAGTGACTGCCTTTGTACTCCGAAGTGAACACTTTTAAAGACTACATCGTAAATGTGTTTTGTAGATTCTTTCATGGGTAATTGTGATTTTGAAGGATTAAGAATAGATTAATTATTTTCTTTGGGTAGGAAATATATACTCCACTCAGTTTTTTGCGAGAATGTTTAGGAAGCTGGACGTCATCATTTACATTTTTTCCAAAAACGTTACACTTAGGCCGTCCTGACCAACAGCTGTGCAGGCTACGCACAGCTGGTGCGGGACTGAAGCTCTGCGCTGCATGAGGGCTCCGAAAAAAAACATTGCTGTGCGAATCTCGTATCCTTCGAGAGGAAGCCTTCGCGGGGCCAAGAGCCTCGCGGAATACAAATGAATTTTAATATGCTTCAGTCGTTAACTTTGAGAGCAAAAATGAAGGCCATGTTTTTGCGTCACAGAGTCACTGAAATCTGAGGCTGCATTTCATGAGATAAAAAATAGTTTTCGTTTTTATTCATGAGAAGAAATTTCGTTTCTCGGTAATTACGCAGCAGAGATGATACATTTTCTTACAAAGATGGACTATCATTCTGCTTAATATGATGAGAGCGCATCTTCGATACCCGATGTCAGGTAAAAATGCTTTCGAGAAAATTTCATTGCCTGTTTCAACGAAACATCCGCTCTAGATGCACATAAAAATGAAATCACCTTACTTTAAAAAGGACCAACTAGACCTCTGCGCATTTCTTGGAGGAATTTCAAGACTTTGTGCTTCAGTAAAAGTATTGGATGCAAAACTACAAAACGTGAGCGCGCCCGACTTTTTGCATAGGTCTCCTGCCCAACGCCTGCATCGAAAGTAAGCTGGTCGGCGCCGGGGCTTGATCCGGCTCAGCGTGCGGCTGAAGCGAGCGCACGACGAGGGCGGCACCAGGGTACGAAAATCCATGTTGGATCACGGCTTTACATTGAACGAAGTTATTCTGTGTTCTTCTAAAATGAACGTTTCTCTCAAGTAAGGCAAAAGACAGTGCACAGACGGGCTTTAGGTAGAGTGGAATGTCCCTTTGTTTCAATCAAAAATTTAACGCGCGTCGAAATAATCACGAGGTGCATTTGTCTTCTGAGATAGGGAGATCAACCGCATGCCCCTTTCAAGAAATATTGAAAGTAGAACTCGGATTACCTTCAGGAGACGTTGAACAACATTTGACTGAGTTGAATTACGAATTAAGTGAGTGGAAATGGACTTAAAATTGAACATCCTCGGTCTCCTCTACTCTTTCACCTAGGCAAAAATAAAGTGAGCTCTCCTTTAGAACCCGCCCAAGCTTTGCAAATAAAGAGAATGAAGGTAATGGAGAACAGAGATCTTAAAATCATT
>VOMN01073104.1:0-18612 GCA_014899125.1 Orchestia grillus | reverse complement strand
AAACAAAAAAGTTATCCCAAAAAAGAGACGGTCCCCTTAACGGGCTAATTTGAGTCTGAAATTATATGTTGATATGAAAATTCCTTGGGTGACTACGATTCAGCTATTTCTTGCCGGACACTCGGTCCAATAGAATACGTATAGAATTTAAACGAGCAAATTTTGTTTGTTGCATTGGATATTTGTTAATATTTGATGTCCGTATATGAAATATTCGTAACTGCATGTATAAATGAAACAAACCACCTCCAGGAGGCGTAGGATAGGCAATGAAACAAACCACCTCCAGGAGGCGTAGGATAGGCAATAGGGTTAGGTTAGTTAGGTTTGTTTACAGCACGTTCTAGGGTCTGGCGCACCCAGGAGGATACCGTTAGATTACTTCAGTTATAGATAGGTATTCGGGACTTCCATCTTTTCATTCCCACTTTGCTTCTTTTGATTTTAACACTTTTGCTTTATCTTTTGCCATTTTTTCTTCATCCTCAACTAACTCGTTCTATTATATATACGGGGGATCCTGTGTCGGAACGCACCCTATACACAGATTACTTGATCGTCCCTTCTCTTTGCTCTCTTTGGATCCCATTTCTTGTGGATAAGGAGCTCTAAACTTACAAGCAATCTGATGTAGTCCTAAAAAAACAATTTGTATGATGAGAAACTGAAATTTCAGACGGAGGAGAGCCTTAAACTTTTGAGACTTAATGTTTCGCATTTTTGTAGTCTAAGGTTACTCTCATTTGTTTTATTTAAGTTGTGTAGGTTAGTGATGGTATCTGTGTTGCAGGTTACCGGTTCTACAGAGACGGCGACAGCCGTAGTGCTAGAAACCTGTTCAGGTACTCGCTGCTGCACCTGCCGGCGGTGATAGTGCTGCTTCTTATTAGCAAGAAGTGGAACACCTCGGCGGCAAAAGAAGAGGTGCCCGCCCAGTACATCTCCAGTGTCGTGTACAACAAAAACTTCACAGCGCAGACTGTCCCTACCATCGTTGCGGCGGCTACCGAAACTGGGAGTCGCTGCCCGGAAATAGATTCCAAAATACTTGATGTTTTAAGTATGAAGTCAGCGAGTGGAGGTCATAAGATAGGGGAAAATACAACTCGTGAAGTTGGTGTGAGTGTGTCGTTGAACACTAAGCTCGAGCAAGGATCAGCTTCTTCAACACTTTTGAAGGAAAGCTTGATTTCAAGCGAGGTTGCCGACACAGTAGTTCAATATGCGTCTTCAGTGGGGGAGAGTGGGAGTGAAGCTATTAACACTAGAGAAAATAATGGCAAGACATCATTGAACATTTCAGTAGCAGAGGTTTCAAGATGATTGTAAGGTCTTCTTAATATCATTATTTTTTGTAAATACTGAAGCTAGTGAAGGAAGTCAATTCTTAAGTTGAGGAAACCATACCTGATATTTTGATACTTTGAACGACTCTGTTACATTGATGACTGTTCTCATTCCGATGTTATTTTGCATACGTCTCTATAAGAAATGTACTCTAGTGTACAGTTGACGATTGCATCGGCGGACCTCGTTTGACGGACTTCATAACACTTCATAATAATTGGGTACATGCCCAACTTGGGCCATCTTAGTCTGATTCCAAAAGTTGAAATTAGATTTCGCTTTTGAGCAGGTAAGTGCTTCAAGTTCTTAAAAGATTGTGTGGTGTTGCCTATAGTTGCTGCATTATCGGACCTCTTTTCCTCAGTTTAAGTCCGTTGATGCGAGGGTCCTGTGTATCATAAGGGGGAGTGTCCTTCACTGTACCTTTAGGACCTAATGCACATCGGGGAAAAGTAGGCATTTTGAGGCCTTTTCACTCCTACAGTGTCAGTCATCGCTAGTAAACTAGAGTGAACTAGCGGTGTCGTTAGCATCTTGCGGCCGATTCAAAATTGCTTGTTGTAGGAGTGGTTCTGTACCACAAGTGATAGTGTTCTTGTCAGTCACGAGGTTCCGGGTTCGATACCTCTCGCGGAATGCTTCCTTGGGGAAAAGAAGATGAAGTACGATATTACTGATAGCATCAGTGTTAGGACACACATACGTGAGTCCTAACTACTTTCATGGTATCCAAAGAGTCGGTTGTGTTTATTAGACATCAATTTTTCCTTTTCTTTTTCTGGGCCTTGCCGGTGTCATACTCCTACTGCAGTGCTCTCGTTCCTGATTCGGTTCTCCATTCACGTTATTTTTGATATATTTTAAGTCAGAAAAGGAGTTTTTTTCTACCTACTGTGCCTCCCAACGCTGAAGTCTACTTCAATTTTTCGACTCAATAGTGTTTATTTTAGGGCTGAGCTTCAATTATTTCTTGATTTTTAATTTTACTCACGTGTACACAATGGGTTTGCAAAACTGAGTTTTCTTAAGTGTAAGTCAAGAATTGGATGCACTTTGAGGTAAAGTTGTGAACCCTAAGCATTTCAAAACTTTCTGAGACCCAGATTAACGGATGGTTTTGTTGCAAAATGGACAAACTTTGACACACGTATTAACATAAGAAAAGGTTGCGAATTCCTTTCCTTAAATTGATACCGAGGAATACTTTTTTCAGTTTTTATGTTAACAATAAAAAAATGTTGTGAATTTATTTCCTGAACTTGATACCTAGGAATACTATTTCCAGTTTTTATGTTAACAATAAAATTATTATTGTATTTTTTTTTTTGACTGTACGTGAGGGTACAGCAGGGTCTCAAAGGTTCAAGGGAGAAGGTTATGCCCTATCTCTTAGCCCTGAAAGATAGCCTCGCTCTAAAAAATAAGCTACCGACCGGAAATGTAAGACTGGATTTTGAGTATGCTGTGGGTACCAGGGCTGGGTTAGTGAGATAACCATTTCAGTCTCATTTTGCCATGGGAAAGATAGCCGGCACGTGATGGTACCGTTTCTGTTCTAATATTCCCTTCCATTTTCTTGTGGTTCAAAGCGATGTTTTTTCACAGCGTCTCAGCGCAAGATCTCCGAGGACATCGTTCTTTCCTGTAATCGCTTAAATTTTGTCTCGTTCTTAATTTCTTAGGTTATTTAAAATCGCATTACTTGACGAATTTTTACTGAATGACAGTTACTCATTTATTCGAGTCATCGCCAGTGTTACGTCAGCTCATGCGTTTCTCAGGAGAGATATTTGCAGTAATCGACCTAGTCTCCATGGCATTTTCTCTCAACGCCTTCGCAGAGTCTTCTATAAACCATGTACAGACTTTGTTTTTATTTCCGCGATCCCCAGATATTGAGTTTGGCAGGTTGAAGGGGAGGCGGGAATCCTTGGAGGCAGCAGAGTCTGTAGGACCGGGGACACAAGTCTGTAGCAGAGTTGGGCCAAGGCTGCAAGACTGGGTGCAAATTTAGGGCAGAAGGTGAGAGCAGTCGCATTACTCTAAATTCACACCTGATGTCTGAGGTTCATATTTAATAAACTTTTCAGATCAGGGGTATGTTAAGACTAAATAGAAGACATTTTTCTTCGTTTGATATGTAAGAGTAAATAGAATGATGGAGTAGATATAGTCAGAAGAAGAAGGGTATTGCTGAAAAACCCCCATGTTGGCTAATAAAGCCCTACCCTCTGCAAGTGAAGGGTGGGTGGCCGGAGTGAGTTACTTGAAATTTCTCCGAAAGAAATCGATCATATACCGTGGGTGTTCCACAGGTTGTATTCTATAAATTCTACAGAGAATGAGTTCTTGACTATAATATGAAAAAATGTTCTTGCTATCTCTCGTATGCACATTTTACTGAGCCTAATGTTGAAATAGTACATTCTGCCAGAAACTTTTGAGAAATATTTTAATTTTCGAAGTAAGATTTTCAGGTAACTCCAGGAAGCCTGGAACGCCCTCATTTGGACTAGACATTCCTGGAGTTTTTATTTTTGTCAATGCAGAGGCAAGCGCTGACAACTTTTTGACGTGTCTCCTTCTGTGTGACTCACCGCTGGGTTATTCTTCCCCTAGAAAAAAAGCATTGCAGGAAACGTTAAATATCAGGTTCATTGCACATGCATATTATGCTTCACTGCCGTCTCCAGAAGACACTCTTCGGTTACCTCAATTATAGCAAAGCCTTTGGGACTTTCTATCTTTCGTGCCCACTTTGCGTTTTTCCGTTTTATGCCGTCTTCGCTGATTATTTATTCATTCTGTTTTTCCTCTTCCTTCTTAACTTGCTGTTTCTATGCACGGGGGATCTAGTGTGGGAACACACCTTGTACATAGATTCCTCGTTCTGTCAAGTCAATACTAAAGGGAAGTCAATACACTCTCTCGGAGCGAGATGGTCCGAGTTGCTGAAGCGCTGCTTTCTTGACTACTACCACGCTTCACCACTTTGGGAGGCAAAATACTGCCAAGGTTCTCACGAGTAAAAAATCATAAATGACGACAACGGGAGACGTTCAAGAAGTGGTACATTTTCTGAATGTACCTCAACACCACTTTCTGACCGTCGTATTATTCGCTAGAAAGAAATGTAATACAACAGTAAATGAAAACTTTTATTGACAATGGACACCGCAACAAGGAAACAGACTCAGGTATTTCCAAGTGAATTAAGGACGACAGTCTTGACCATCGACGAAGTAAATATTCTCACACCAGCGACGCAAGTCCCTCACAAAATTTTGATTCGCCCTATTGTTAATTGACGTATCGTTCATAAAAAATATGAATTTATGCTTGGAACGTTTATTACAAAACATGGAACTTCCAGTTCAACAAGTGAAATTGAAAAACCGATTAGAGGTTCAACAAAATTGAAGGAACATCGTCATAGCTAGAAAGAAGTGGCATACGATGTATGCACCGTTCTGATGTGCCTGAGCGCTGACCCAATTCAAGCTAGAGAACAGGGAGTTATGCAAAGATGTTAACCTGATACCGTATTCCTCTCTAACGCAGCCAATTTCTCTAACTCATGACACCTCCACTTTTAGCTGCATTCAAAAATATAGAAAGACTGCTAACAGAAAAGGTTTAGTGAGTACTTTCTCGTCAAAGAAAACGGTGCGAGTTAAGAAAATAAAAACTTGGCAAATCAATTATGATACAAGCTAGTTTACAATCTTTATAAAAGTTACAACAAAATAGGACAAACAGGCACAGCTCTGCACGAAGAGTACTGAAGGTAAAGTCCTGGACGATGATGTACGAGTCCCACACATGGTTTGTTGAGGTCGTGGGGGACAATAAGGTTCAGAGGTAATCTAGACATGTAGTACACTAAAGCACCTAACACAGGAACCTTTTTTTCACTATTGATGCGAGTCTTAACAAAAGAAGGCCACAACACATTAGAGGAAACTTGTGCCCATTCAAATTACCGGCAATAACATACAAAAGTAAATAATTTCGTACAAAAACATGGTTACAGTATGTGAACAAATTACTCATTGAAAGTAAGGGAAATGTTTCAAAATATCCTGATAATCCATCCAAACGCTCGCAGATATTCCTTTCTATCAAGTTTACTACTTGCTTTGCTCAGCCATTAGAGTATTCTTGCTCATGAGTAATTATTCACCTCAATAGAGTATATGAATGAGGTTTTCACTAAATTAATCTCTATACAATCGTTCGGAGAGTGACCGTACTGTTAATTTACTATGCATACTGGGAGTATAAGAAGTACGCCTGAGTTTGTTTCTGCCACGGGCTATTGGCATCAAAAATAAGCAGTAATATTAGCAGCAGTAGAACAGGCAGCAGCGCTTCAGAGACTCGATCTCGCGCCGGAAAATCTATGCACAAGGCGTGTTCCCACACATGATCCCCTGTGCATAGAAGCAGCAAGTTAAGAAAGAAGAGGAAAAAGAGATAGCCAAGAAGTTCTGAAAACTGAAAGAAGCTAGTAGACATGAAAGGTAAAAGTCCAAAGGCTCACCTATAGTTGAGGTAACTTAGTGCCCTCCTAGGATAACCGGTTCCCATAGCATACGATAGACAAGCCTAATTAACCTAACCCAAACCTATTGGAATCTGAAGTGAAGTACAGAATAACACCCATCATAGTTTGTCCATTCTTCTTTTGTACTAAGTTCTGTGTATAAATTTCTTTCACACTAGGCTCAACTCATACTTCACTCTGGTAGTTCACATATCATACTAGCAGCTTGACTTCACTAAGACCTCTCAAATAACAAGGCTAGATTAATTACCAGGGCCAGAAACATTTTATACTCATTTTTGAATATTTTCATAATGCCCAGTATTCCTTGAACTACCTGTATTACACAGTATCAATATAACTGCAACAATAATCTACATTGAAGAAGTAACCTTTTATTATTGACTCATATTAATGGGTATTAAGCATAATGCTTACAGCCTACAAGTAAAAATGTCTTTTTTTTGTACATAAAAGAGTCAGGACACTGCAATCAAAGATGGGACATCTTCACTCGTTAAACAAAAAATAGAGAAGCAGCGTTGAAATTGTAATGCAAAAAGAAAATTTTTGGAATCACACTTTAGGCACTAACACAAAATATGGATAAGAAGATAAGTTTCTCTTAACAAATACCACCGAGTCATACCAGACAGGTTATTGTACACACATGGAGATAGAGTAGCTAATACAAAGGAACAGACTTAATTCACAATGGTATAGAGCAACCAAATTTTGGTCAAATCTATGAACCAAAAACATCACCTGTACGCAAGTAGTTGGAGTGCCTTAATCATAAGTCTTTTCACAAAGCATGAATAATTTGTAAGGTTAAAATCTGGAAATATTGATATTTGTACAAAGCAATGAGAACAATCTCATGTTGGGAGGAGCACACTGGTCACCCAACATGCTCTCCGTATATTATTAACTAATGACATACAAGTATCTCAGCTATAATTCAGTTTATCATTCATTAGTGTCTGAGCTTTACATTTTTGTTTATAGATTTGCATTCCAGAATTTTTATTTAATTCATAGTTATTTAGGCTTTTACCTACAGAAGTTCATTCTAGAAAAAAATATGAAACATAATTTGAGCTACATTGCTAAACCCTAAAAATATTATTCTTTTGGGAAAGGAATTCTAAACAAATATAATAAGCACCCAAATGTATACCTGAAGTTGCTCCAAGATATCATTTTCTGCTCATGCATATGCTGCACTACTTTCAGGATAAACTTCAATAATTTAATGCAATAAGCTACTTCATGAATAAAGCAACAACTACGATTAAGTAGAAAATGAATGCAATAACAAACATTACAGCCTTAGAAAAATTGTATCAACTCAATGAAACAATAGCTGCAAAGAGATATAGACACAACATATATTAATATGTGTCCACCAGAATATTATTCAAAAGCCAGACTATTGTTGTCACACACATTTGCTCTTGATTTGGCTAATACCAGGTATAAGTGCTCAGATTTTTTCTGGCTCTGGTATAATGATTTCGTTAGACTTAGGCTCTGGCTCAAACTCAGGTACTCTTTTTTTCTTTAGGAAAAATTACACAAGATATTGACTAGGTATGTAGTGGCACCTACTATTTTAGACCACAAAGAAATGGATAGTGCATAATGGATCCAATAAATACCTAAATCAAGTTAATCATATATAGTTTATTACAAGATGAACCTATCTCATTCATAGCATGGTTTTTACTATAAAAAATAACATTACTGCAATAAAACCAAGCTAGCAATTAGCAAAGCTGTGAGGATTCACCAAGATTTTAGTATACAGTAGACAACCCGAGACCCATTGGGTCAAATAAAATTGATCAAAATCAAACCATATCCAGAAATATATCCTATGCAGTTAAGTCGGTATTCACAATACAAGATTAAATAAAGAGTATAAATTTCGAATATCTCATATCCGACAGACAAACGTGTGCACGGTTTCAAGCAAGCAAGCAAACAAGCAAGACAACCAAAGTTTTAGTATTTTATAGATTGCCAACATGTTAATTGCTTGCAGCCCAAAGCCATTGGCCCCAGTTTGTGCTTCAACCAAAGAAAATAAACTGCTCCACATTCCTGGCTAAAACAAAAATACACTGATGAATTTAACATACTATGACCACATATTTCACCCGAAGCCCAGCACTTTTTATACATTACCATTGATAAATACTAAATCAGAATATATTTACAATTCATATGGTAAAAATATGAACTGCATACAAATGAGAGATCTGCATTATGCAACATATACCTATCTAATCCTTACAAATTCTGTAGTATCATTCATATAGATTAATTTTTTCAGTCATTTACTTATGTAGTAATAATTTAATTTAACTTCAAATTTTAGTTCAAAATCATGATATACTTAATCTATTCCAGACACTACTGGAGTGTTGAATTCATCACAATGAATCACACACCATTTCATGTTCAAGAAAAAGTATGGATGTAAACATAAAAGTTGTTCTAGGATGAAAATGCTATTAAAACAGCGAGTTGATAAATATTATAAATTGGGTGCTACATTCTAGGAAAATATTTACCATGAGATGAATGCTTCAAAAAAGTGTCTCATATTTCTATCCTCATAAGCAACAGAAAATTAAAGATGGGCATGTCAAACACTCACATACAACTAAAAATTTTCAACGGAAATTACAGAATGATCCATAGTTCTACATTTTAGATAAATTCTTTGGTACAATGTGAATCTTCAGCTTTATTTGAACTCCATAGATCAAATGAAAAATATACACTTGCAGCAACTGTTATTTGCAAAACAGAATATTTTGAAATACTACGCAATAGTTGATAGCTAGCTGAAAGAAAGATCTTTTTCATCTTTGCTAATAATGTAAATTCTGTCAGACTTGGCAGAACAACCAAAGATTGTTCTTAATCTTCGGATAATATAATACCATCCTAAAATTGGAATAATGCAAACATTAAGATTTTTCATTGAATGGATATGTGGTAGAGTAAAAAAATATAATAAAGCAAATATTTGACAATACAAAATAATGCAAAGTACAATTAATACAGGGGCAGGGAGATCCACAATGTGATGCCAGAAGCTTGGACTGACGGTATTCTGCAGATTTTCATCTCTTTTGGATGACTTGTCCATGCTATTTTGATTTTCTGCAGCTAACTTTGGATCCAGAAAAGGAATAGGTTTAGCATCCCTTCGTAGTTGTGAAGCATCTGCCAACTGTAAATCTTGATGCAACTTTGAATGTGAAAGTGAAAAGAGGGTGAACTGGTCAGCAATATCCATTACATAATAAATGAACATGAATGATCCACCCAAAAAGAGGACCAGGAGAAGCCAAGCAATTTTTTGTCGTAAATTCATGTTTCTGAAAATGAAGAAACGATATTAAAGGAAGACATTACAATACACAAATATAAACACTTATTGCAAGACAAATTATTATCTTACATTTAAAATAAACCTAAATTCTTAAGAGGCTTAGCATAAATAAGTTTTTTAATATGGATCAAAGTGAATTAAGTCTACTCCAACATATTGACAAAGACAAAATCTCAGAATTATTTAAAATTTGTAAGATACATTCTCGAATGTAAAGTGTCAATAATACAATTGCTATTTATACCTTTGCTCATAGCAACAATTTTTATTTTTATTTTGCAAGTTTCTATACCTTGGAGTTAAAATGATTAAAAGTAGTTATTTTCATAAAGTAAAATCATGCAACAAATTGTGAAAAAGTGAAAATGTTCCCCACATGAAATTGATCTTGATCTTGACATTTATATATATATATATACACATAAACAGCTTAACTTGAAACTTCTTGCTCCACTGGCTGTGAACCAGCCTTGTCAAAAAAAATTCTTCGAGTATTACTCTGCGTCACATCATGCAATATCGACCAAGAGAGAGTGTCACTGGGTAAACCAGCTCTTCAAAAAGAGACCTTCATTCTTGGCAGATGAGCTCAATTGATGTGGGTCCATCAAACACTATCAGAGCTCTCTATTCCATGATCTTGCCAAAAAATTCTTCCAAGTCTCAACAACTGTTAATATAACTCTTTATCCAATCCTGCAAGATAGCTCACACCTGAATCATTTTCTGTACTTCTGGTATATCACTGACGTTCTCCATACTTCTCACAGTTTACATTAATTAAGATTTCTCTCTCACATTCACACATAATACATTAAAAAATTAAGTGCTCAATTCATCCTTTCACTCCACTCACACACATCTTAGTCTTTCCTCCATTCCACCTCCATGCGTGCCTGTTCACTTTAAGTTGACACCTGACTCAGAACAGTTGATTTCTACAACATTTATCATAAAATACCTTTATCTTTGGCACCTGTTTTGAACATGCAAGGCTATAGATATTTTTCCATTCATGCTATTTTTCACTTGCTTAATTCATATTCTTTTTCTTCTTTCAATTTCTTTCTCTCATTTTTTGTAATCCCATTCCGGTTCACTTCCTTCATGATTTCTGAAAACCCAGTCAACAGATTTTCCACTTTTCAAACATAGTTTTTGGGATAACTAATTTTCTCCCATGCACTTACACCAAAATTCCATTCAAAAATTTGTTTCACCTACCATTATTTTCCATACACTGAATTCTCATTTTGTAATTACTAAACATTAAAGCAAGAATGCGAGTGATAGCTTTTATGACTCAAAAACAAATTCCACTCAAGGTCACCTCTGATTGCCTCCACACCTGTGCATTTTGCAGCACCCAATGCCAGATGATCTACCTGACTCTGAATCCCCTTCAATTTTTCAAGCTAACTTAATTCTACAATGTCAAATTTATAACATACATTACATTAGGTACTGTAACATACTTCCACATTCCTGTAACACATTCACACCTGCTTACTTTATACTATTCACTATGCAAACATCTTCACCACTGCATAGATTTTGCCATTTTCTCACCTTTCATTCATGAGCCTCTATCTTTGCAAAGCATGTACCCCAGGTACTTACACTCTTTCATTCTTTGTAAGATCACATATCCTATTTTGCAAAGTTGTCCCCTATCCAACCTATCTCCATTCATATCAATAATGTTAAATTTTCTTTTGTCCCTCTAAATTTTACATTGAGATCTCTATTATAGCCTTTCACATTATCAAGCATTATCTGCAATTCCTGCTATGATTCACTAAGAATAATATTATCAGCATACAATAGAGAACTCAGTCTTACACCATCAATAGCAGGCTTAAACTACTCTTTGGCAAACAAACAGCTGTGCATAATCCAAACAGCAAGGGAGGCAAAATGCTCCCCCATCTCACTCTCCTAACACTTCTCACTTGTTCAATTTTTAAGTCACCCAACAAGCATATTGCACTCGTATTTTCACAGAGTTTTTATTATGTTCACTATTTTTCTCCTGAAACCTATTTTCCTAACAGTCAAACAGCCTCAAATGATCCATTTTATCATTTGCCTTTTCAATATCTAAGAATGTCAGATACACCTTTTTATTCTCTTTCTTCATTCTTTCAATTATTTGATTCACCACTTACAAGTTGCCCTAACCATGTTTGTGCCTTCTAATATTGTTGTTTCTCACCCATCACTTTTAGTTCTTTTACAACCTGTTTCATCCTTTCAATCAAAATGCCACAGATAATCTTACAGTATCAGCTAAAGCACTAGGTCAATAATTCTTTAGTTCTTTCATACTCTTCCAACAACCCTTGAGCACCAACACCACACTGCATTTGTTCCACACATCTGGAACCTTTCATCTCTTCCATTTTACACCACATCAAACAAACATTTCAACATGCTTACTACACTCGTGGCCCCATATTTATAAAACTCATGGAACACTATCAGGTCAACTAACTTTTCTCCTCTTTACCTATTTCAAAAAATGTTTTCTTTCATTTCCCTATTGGCTGCTTTCATACATGTTTTCTTTCATTCTAGTTCTTTTGATTTAGCCCTTTCCACTTCAGTTATATTCAAGTACTAGCATTTGATCACCAAGTTCGAAATCAAATTTATCTTCATTTATATGCACCCCAATCACATATTTTCTTGCTTTAGAGTTAACTTACACAGTCAATTGCACTTTTTTCCTCTTTGCTTTCCCATGTATGCACACTATCTCTAATTGTGACATTCAAACTCATTTCTTCACAAAACTCAGTCAATTTTGGTCCATTTGTATCAACATTTTCACAAAGTATATCCACATGGTCATTCACATCACCGATTACAATCACTCAGCATCTTTTATGTAAGAGTACAGATCTGTAAATCCTAGCATACTACTTCTTTGTATTCTCCTTGTCTGTTACTGGTCCTTCAGTAACAGTTGTCAACCTTTGGGCAGTCTTTCACACCATGGCTACCACTGCATGCCACACATCTAGGTTTATTCTTACAGTTTGCCACACTGTGGCCAAACCTTTGACATAGGTAACGCTGCCAAAGCTTCCCCAAATACGCATTCACCTGCAAGTGCTAATACCCAACATACACATTTTATGGGACTACATATAATTGAAATACAACCTTAAACATGGAGGTTTCAATTTGCTGTTTATATTTCAGGATTCTTGTAGCTGAGTCATTTTCATATCCAGCTAAAGTAAGACTCAGTGAGTTCATCAGAAGTGTCCTCTCCAAAAGGACCAATAACTCCAACTGACTGGGTGTGATTAACAGGGAGATGGCATTTGATTTCCCAGTTACTGAGTTTTTGTTACTGCAAGAAGAGGTGAGAGGTCTTTAATATGGCTCTTTAGTGATGACCAATAAATTCCATCTCAGATTTCCTGTAACCTTATTTATTTCAATTTTGCCAAAAGTAAAATTAGACAAAGCCTTGCTGATAAAAAAGAAAGAAAGAAAAATCATTTATTTCAAAATCGACTACACACAATGCACGTAACATTTGGGCTTTCAATCAGTAAAATTACAGCCTTAAGGTTAAGGTGTGAAAGTTGCAATGGAACTTCAAATTGTGATACATAATTTTATGCAAAGCACAAAAAGGGAAATATCAACCCCCCCAAAAAATTGTGTGATCTTTGTACACATGTCATTGGCAAAAAATTGTTTTGTAGGACAGCTATCAGCAATAGGTTCCACAATAATATAGAAATTTCTGAAGGACCCTCATTGTTGCATTCAGGTACTTAGGGTTTTAGGTCGGGAATGATGTACAATTCTTCTGAGTTGCCAACCTCTGCATCTGCAACTTGAAAGCCTATGAAATTGTTTGAATTGTTGCTTTTTTGAGCCTCAGATTGAAGATTAGCCAAATCAGCATCAGCCAGTGAGCACTGTAAAGGCAACAGGTCTTCACTGTGAGACACTTTACTGGCCCATCCAGTGTTAGACAAGTTATCATTTAATACAAAGTTTATGAAATCAGAGAACATGTTCACATCAGGTAGTGCATCTGTAGGATCCTCAATTCTAAGTGCAAATGAGGAGTCAGCAGAACGGCCATTAGAATCTTAGTTGTTTTGGAAAAGATTCTGGGATTCAGCCTTTCTTGCTCCTCTTTCCCATTTCCATAAATGGGTTGAACAAATGCTGTTATTTTACAGATGATACAATAATGAGAAACAGATGAAATAGCACAAAAAAGTTAGTAACTTACTATAACTTAACTCTTTCTACATTTGGGTTTGACAACCACTTAGAACATTTTATCAACTTTTCTGACTGTTTACATTAAACTTAAACCAAAAATACCCAGAGTTAAGTTGCCCTAAACTTGAAACTAGAGCCAACATCAGTTGGAGTTTATATTTTGGCCTAAGAAATTCCCTCTACAAAAATTACACACTGAACATACAAGTTAGTCTTCTTGCCTTATTGGCTATAAATTAGCCTTGTCAATCAAGTTCTCAGAGTTTAGGTACTATGAGTCATATTCCAACCATAAAAGGGTGTCACCAGATAATCCAGTTTGTCAACAAAAAAGATACCCTCATGCTTGCAAGGTCACACAACCTATGAAAACCTACCAATAACTACTTATCCCTACCTTTTACTATATGTTCTCACCAAAAAATTCTTCATTGCATCAACAACCATCAAATTACACTTTCCATCCAATCCTACAAGATGTCTTATACTCAAATCATCTTCAGTTCTTCTGACATTCCACTGAATTACTCTGTTCATAAATCACATTCATTAAGGCTTTTCTTTCACATTCATATTTACTACACTCAAAAACAAAATCCTCAATTGGTTCTATTAAACTGTTGTACTGCTTACATCCTAGTCTTTCCTTTATTCCATCTCCTTGTGTGCCTGTTCACTTTTAAAGTCTTACACTGGACTATAAACTTCAAGGGGAGTTCAATTTAGATTAGATGTGATTTTAATTCAGGCTTTTAAAACAGCTAAATACTCCTAATCACTCATCATTTTTTCTTCATCCATTATTCATATTGCAAGGGCTTTTCTTGCTTAACTTGTCCATGATCTTCTTCCTCAACTTCCATATATTTACTCCAAAGCCCTTGGGACCAGACACAATACTGGCTGACACTCCTTCTTCTAGGCATAGAATTACCTTTATAGCTTCATTTTCTCTTTTCCCCCACTCATTCATAACTGTTATTCCACATTCTTTCCTCAGCAATTCAGAGAGTTTCATTGTTTCATTTTAATATCCTTTACACTCTAGCACTATATGCTTCATTCTCATCTTTATTTGACTCACAGGTAAATTTTGCTTCCAGATTCATTCCACCTATAGGTTCTGCCATTCACTTCTAAACTCTTTGACCTAGCTTTGAATAGAAGCTTGCTTCCATAGCAGCCATTATAGAAGGTTTCAGGTTTTGGAAATTTTTTGCCCACAAACTACTCAAGTGTGCTTTTTGTTTTCATGCCTTCTCTCCACTTCTTCAATCCAAGTTCTTGAATCCTCATTTTTATTTCAGTCTTCCACTGGTTTCTTCCCAGTTCAAGCCTTCCCCTTTTTTATTAGCCATTCTCCATCCATTTGTAATATTTCCATCCATTATTCTCACACTCCACATAGTCTGATAGTTGAGTTTGTGCATAATTCGTCGGCAGATAGAATCCCACTTACTCTGCCGACGAATCCCACACACTACCACTTGCCACGGTTCATTACTGACGGAATCACAAGCAAATCCATATTATTAATTTTACCGGAAAAAATTAAACAATCTTTGAACAGAATATTCTGTGATGACGGATGAAATATTTTCAAATTCTTAAATTAAGTACGGAAATTCTAACTTTGATACATCAAATGCTAGGAATTAAATTTATACAATGAAAATCTTTATACTTTGAGTTACTAAATTAACAAGGGTATTGTTGTAAATGAAAAAAATATTACAACTTGGTCAATTTGTATCATACGTGAACTTGCATACCGTCAGTTAGGTTTCGTACTTTTAATGAAAAATAATTGTTTGATGGAAGATACAACCGGAGTTTTGATTCTGGATACAGCAGCGATCGCGACTCTCGCGCGACTATGAAAAAATTATCGAAAAACCAAGATATGGGTATGTTAGGAGGCATTTTTTTAGGAGGTGTTCAAGTGGGCATATGATACTTATTTTTGTGTACTCATTTATTTAGCTTGATTTCATTATTGTGCATTCGAAGTCTTATTGTGTATGATTACTGAACAATGCTTAACGTTGGTTCTTACAGTACAGCTAATTTTACAACGTACAAATAGCTCCATTTTTGAATTTCCGTATTTTTGTGTACAGCTTCTTTTGGCATAAAACAATTAGTAACGAAATACATTTGCAGCATTTTGTTAGGTTGTTCACTTGCTTTCATCATCTCTTACACAGCTTATCTCGTATTTACTTTCACCTTGGTTTGGTGTCATTTGTGTCTAATACCACTCAAAGATGCTGGAGTCGCCTCTTCTTAATTCCCGTTTTGTTTGTTAGTCGGTAACTTAGATAGGACATATTACCGTCTATTGTTGGTTTATATAAATAAATAGCAGTGTTAATATTCACAAAGAGATTCCGTGCTACCTGCACGACGCCGAAACGTGGTCACGCTTGGTGTTAGTGATGTTATGTGAGGATGTGTTTCCCGTAATTGTGGAAAAGATTCTGATCTGTTTATTTACTCTTCAGTTCAATACATTAGCTCTCAGGAATTTTGTTATGTTAGCATAAATGTTTTTTATATTAAATTATGCCGGGATGCTCCTGCATATTAGATGCGCACAGCTCTTATATTCCTTATGACCATTGGAAATTCCCAAATAGCGCAGAAATTTCTGGCAGTATAATTCGTCCCTCTTTAACCAATCATTGGGAAGTATGTATACTTTTCTTTTACTTGTCATAAAGAACTTTGGGAAATTACAAGTAAGATTTCTCGTGACTGTAGGGGATCCGACCCGCAGGGGCACAGCAGTCGTAAGCCGGGTCGTTTTCCTATCTCTTGAGCAATACGATCCAGCACTCTGTTCCCGCACAGGCTCGGTCCTCGTATGTCCTCGTATCTCCTCGTCTTACAACTTCAAGCAATTAACGCCCCCTAGTGGCCTCCTTCGAAGCTCTCCCTGGCGGGCTCAAGATTGCTCGCCCTCGTGTCGAAGCCACCAACTAAATTTACAAACACGAACTCAACCATAACCACCCAATCACGCACCACGAAGAACATTATCAGTCGTGATCAGACTCAAAACTTCACGATTACAAATATATGAGTTAAGTAATAGTCTAGACCCTGTGTTTCATTATCCATCCGAGCCAAAACGAACGTTCAACCACGGCCTGAAACCCCACATAAAAGACACGTTACTGTATCGTAGGAAGAGGCATTTTCTATATTTAAAGTCAAACTTTGACCTTTCATTAGGAGAGACATGAGCAAATGCTTCACACCTAAACACTCCGAGATGCTTCACATTGGGCTTCCGAAGATTCAACATCTCATATGGGGTCCTGTCACCAAGTGTCACAGTTGGGGACCTGCTCCGCACATACACTGAGGCTGCAAGAGCTTCATCCCAAAACTTTTTGGGTAGTTTAGAGTCAGACAAAATGGATCTAACAGCTTCCATCAGGGTACGGTTCATCCATTCAGCCCCACCATTCTGTTGGGGTGTGTTGGGCACTGTCTTATCATGACAAATTCCCTCTTTCCAAAGAAATAACTGGAATTCTATTAAAAGATATTCACACCATTGTCAGATCTAAGAATTCTAACAGTTTTATCATACTGTTTTTCGACAAGTGCTTTCCAGTTAATAAATAATAAATGTTTGAAACACATCACTTTTGTTCTTCAGCGCATACACCCATGTGTACCTGGTTGCATCGTCAATGAAAGTCATAAAGTACTGACTACCAAATCAATTTTCCACACACATCACTATGAATCAGTTCAAGAGGTTTCGTCTTCTTCTTGAACTTAGTTTGGTGGAAGGGCAATCTGTGATTTTTACCATCACAACAGTTCTCGTAAAAGAAAGAGTCATTTGCATTACAGTTAAGTCATACAACCATTTTCTTATTAACAAGTGTACGCAAATTGTTAACTCCAATGTGAGAAAATCTACGATGCCAGAGCATCTCATTCCCATCATGACTACTTGAGCACCTAACTATTTCATCAGTGGTTACTTCACGAATGTAAAGTTTTCCTTCATTCCTAACAACAGCTAACAAGTCGTTATTTTTATCCATTATGCTACAAGAATCCTTTGGGAAAACAATAACCTTACCACACTCATCAATTTAGTAACTGATACCAGATTGTAAGCTAAAGCAGGCACAAACGAGACATTACTCATTTTACAATCTTTCACTACCTTGTTCGGCAATGCAAAATTAACATGTACAGTGACTGTATATACAACTTTGAGCAGCTTGCCATTTCTTTCTTCAAACCACAAAGGCATTTCACGGTTTTCAAAATTTGAAAAAATGTCCTTATCGTTGTACATATGTAAAGTGGCACTACTGTCAATGATCCAAGAGTTCCTATTGGCATCAATGTCAATCGATGAGAGTGCACTAGTATAAATGGCAACACGTTCACTGTCAGATTTGAACCTACCAACAGCACTATTTATTTTTCAGGTCTCATAGATTGTTTACAATAGTTGAAACTTTTTCAGGTAAACATCGCATTTTTTCTTGAAATGTACAGCCTTACCACACTCAAAAGACTTTGGCTTCAGTGGGGTTTACTTGGAGATGAAAGACTGTTCTTTAGTACAGCTAGAAGTGATGTGTAATAAAAAGCTATTTTTACCTTGGCATACGCGCCAGTGAAGGTCTAAATTCATGCAACGGCTATACAGTTCAAGTCTTCTATTTTCTATCCTCTCGTGGATGGTCTTAGAAAAATATACCTGAAAAGTAATTTTGTATTTTCTATCTATTTAAACAACGCTAGAGTAGGGGCAGTGGAAGTCGCAGCCGCAGAATCGCAGTTGCAGTGAAACGCGTTACAGTACCTTAGTGACTCAAATTATCTCTTGCCGAAACAGTAGAGACCATTTAGTATGAACCATAGAGAACAGAGAATCTACACGCAAGAATAGTTTGTAGAAAGTTATCTAGCTTCATCTTGAAGACATCCAGGGAACCATCGAACTTTTTCTGATCATTAGTAAAAAAAATGAAGAGTCTGGGTCCCATTACGGAGAAAGACTGTTCATGTCTAG
>VOMN01073103.1:0-12879 GCA_014899125.1 Orchestia grillus | reverse complement strand
AAAATGAAGCTTATAACAAGGGCTTCATGTGAGGATAATATGACAATATTCAGTAGTCATTAAGTCGGAGATATTATCGAAGAATATAACTTCAAAGCATGTGAAGGCAGAATATTGGGTCAATAGAAGTCGAATCATAGGTACCGGCCTCTTTATAAAAACCATTCACGCCTGTCTCGAGCTTCGAATTTGTATATTTGAGGACCGGAGGGCCGTTCCTAGATACAGAACTACATACAAACGTACCTACTGGTTGGAAAATGCCATGAAATCCCAATATTTAAGAAAAAAATTTATTTACCTCTTATTTCTCACTTAATCCATTTAGAGAGCTCAAATTACTCTTGAACGAAAGCTTTTACTTTTTTCTATCCGCACATATACAAATTGGCTCCCTTAATTGCTCCCCTAATGCAAAGCTTTGAAGCTTCGCCTCCTTTTCGGACCATTCCCTTTCGGTCCGTGGTTGCCTGGAAATCGGCGACGATACCTCAGCTGGGAGCACAGAGAAGTTGAACCCTAACTTCCCAGCTGTGAGGCTATCACGTTGTGCAAGAGGAACCGTAAAGCAATAATTTACTATGCTTACTTTAACCTTTAATATCTTTCAAATCATTTGAAGGAGCAAATTCTACTGTATAGACATGTAAATTTTTTTAAAGTAATTCTGTTCTTCCCATCACCTTTACCTCATTCAGAAGTATGATTAGAGTTCACCAATGTAGCAGTGGTGGTGGTGATAGCAGCGTTTCAGTAACTGAATTAGCTTTTGTCTTTTTAGCTATCAATATTCATACAGTATATGTTGAATCCTAAATTCTTATGGAATATTTGTTTGTTTTTGTGCATACATATTGTATATAATGGGTAGTTTTTCTTTCAGAACAGTAGTCTATATCTTAATACTTTTATAAACATTTGCCATGGGGAAAAGTTTGCCAAAGTGTTCCATTTGTTATCTTATTTACAATAAGCTAAGAAAGAATATTCTTTTGCTAGTGTGTGGCCACACATGCTGTCAGCTAGCAGTGTGCAGTGCTTGCACAGCAGTATGTTGAAGCAGTATGTCCTTCCTGTATCATGTTGGAGAGGGTGTCTTGAGTGACTGAGCTGTCTTTTAGAAACATTCATTTACCACAAGTAATGTACATCAGATACAGGTTTACAATCAAATGAGAAATGGCAAAGAACCAGGATCAAGACATATACCACATGTGGGCTCAAATAAGCTACAAAGCTTCTAAGGCCCAGTCTTTTGAATTTATGTAAGCTTCTCCTTCCAGCTCAGGTAAGGCACTCACCAAAAGTGTAAGTATAGTAAATTATTGTCCTGCAGTAATCAGCAATAGGAAATTTTGAACTAGACTTCTGATATACTGAATGAATAATTTTAATGTGCAATAGTGCAAGCTGTGTCTTGTAGTCCTGTGGAGGCATACACTGATACCCAGTCAATTTTGACTGAAAGGATATCTTCTGATTAGATTTACTGATGCAAACATTGAAATGAATGCAAGCTTACACTCTACAGCAGACTAAATGTTTCTTAGATACACTGCAAAACTGCAAGTCATTGTTGAGCATAATTAAACTTTTGAGTACTTGAAGATACTCAATGAAGGGTTTCTCATGACAGCAAAGTGATCTGTCAATATGTTAAGTCTTCTTGACTATTTAGTAGGACAGCAGGCCTAAACCATTTCCCAAGGCTGGCTTCAAACTCAAAGATGGATTTCTTGAGTTACATTATTAAATAGTGAATGTGAGCAAAGAATAAATTTGTTTGTTGTTAGAAGGATAAAATGTTAGGCAGAAAAGAAGAATGCGTGCCATGTAATTGTGTAAAGATAGTGAATTTATTTTTATTCATCTTTAAGAAGTGCATTCCTCTTCTCTAAAATACAAATACTATAATAAAGAATAACAAATACTGTATTGTGAAACTAGAATTAGTTTCAAAATACAGAATCCATATATTTATTTGATGGACAATTGAGCAACACTTGCAGTATGTAGATCAAGGCTACTATTGGTGCCTGGTCCAAGCTTTTGTTAAATTGCTAGGCAAAATGCATTAGCTAACACTTGATGTTCTTCCAGAGATGGGTTGGCTGGTTGTACTTCCTTTGGCCCTGTCTTGAATGATACGAGCCACAACGAGGAGCCTGCGTGGATCCTGCCTCCCACTGCTATGCTTTCTGTAAGTATGACTTACTTTATTGAGGAACATTGTAAAAATCAGATGTAAACTTTTTTATAGAATTATTTTTGCCAATCCTGATGCTCATGAACAAATTTGAGGCAGTATCTCTGCCTTTTCTATAGCAGAAAAATTTTCCTAGGCGAGTGTGATGTTAGATTGTTCCTAGGAATTTAATTCATATTATTTGTTCAGTAGCACTAATTCCTGAGAAAAGTAAGTCTTGTTACAAGTCTTCATGAGTTGTCATTGAATGTTGTTAATTTGGCATAGAAATTTCCTCTAAGACTTGAAAACTCTTCTGTGAAGCATCAGATCATTGTAGACTTTCTTTTTGGAGCATCTGATTGTCTTGCGCTTTTTTTCTGTGGAGCATCAGATTGTCTTGGGCTTTCAACAGTTTTTATCTTTTTATGCTTTTAATTTTTTTTTGCAATGTCAGATTTAATAATACAATAAGCATATTTAGATTTTCTGATATTCTTAAGTTTGTGTAGACAGCTTTTACATTCATGTCAGAGTGATTTTGGTTCTTTTGCAAATGTGTTAGTTCTTCATATTTCCAATGATTTTACCATTTTGTACAAAATGTTGATGCTGAATGTATAGACCCTTTATTCAAGTTGATAGCCACTGACTGATATTATTGGAACACTCAAGTGTATTCCAGAGGCTAGGGAAAAATTGTGATCATCTTCATTCCATTCCAGGCAGTCAAAGCTCTGTGGGATATTAAGTGCCAGTTGAGATGAGAGCATTTGGTAAAGTTGTCTGTTTTCAAGCAATACATTTAATTTTTTTCAGTAAAGCTTTGAAAATAGCTTTTGTGGAGATATTGGTCTTTGGTGGCCTGTGTCAAGCTTGCATTGAGTTGGTGGGCTCTTCCTGTGGAGAAAGCAGAGGTAAAAAGTTCCTAAAATTGTTATGGTGAGTAAATACACTCTGCAAAGTTATTCTGTTGTAGATCAATGAAATTTAACTTTTTTAGGAACACCTAGCTGAATGAATGTCTAATAAAAACATTTTTTATAAAAAATTTAATTTTTGAATTTATATCATTTGCATTAGTATTCAAGTGTGTGATGCAATTGACAAAACTTAAGTTTTAACACGTTGGTTGCAATGATGCTATCTTCCTAGGGGTAAAACGATTCACCGGTGGGTCGTATCGCAGTCAATGTGTTAAATCCCCGTCAGAAGTGCTGGCGTTCGGCAGGTTGCTGAAATGGACAGTGCAGGAGCTACTACCTCTGCAAGTCCCTCTGGTCGGTGTGAGAAGGAGTCACCTGATGCCCCTGCGGCGCTTCCTGTTACCACTACACTCCTTTGCCCGTCCTTCAGTGGGGTAAGTTGGGTGGCAGCACGCCCACAATTTATTTCCCATCTTGCGTTATTTTTTTAATTGGATGCACCAATAGATGTGTGCGAGCGCTCCATGTTTCCCCACAGAGGGATTGGGAACACTCCTGCACCCTAATGGTTGGTTAGGACCTGGCATGCTGTTGCTGGTGTAAGATTTAACGAAGGAATTCACCACACAGTAGTTCCTACTGCGGCTGCTGGCACTAAGAAATTTTGCAGCACAATATTTGTGTTGAGGGGTTGTAGTAGTAGTGAACGTGACAGTATGTATGTATTATTGTTTGATGGTTTGGGGACTGGCATCGCCTGCGGGATACTGTTGGGTCACCACTGTTATAGGTAAGCCTTCAGGACTGCTGTCTTTCATGACAGTATTTTACTCTTTTAAAATTTTCATGCCTATTTTGCCACCCGTTTTTTGTATTTTTTTCCTATTGAGCCCTAACTTGCTCATTCCATATGCTTGGGATCCTGCGTGGGTTAGGATTATCTTCTTTAATATTTTGATTACAATTCAGCAATCGTAGTACAGTCACAATCGCATTTGATTTGGGAACCTGACAATAGCTGCAATGTTCTGTCAGTCCGCAGGCCTTGCACAAGACACAGATGTATGAATAGCGAGCGGTAGACGTTGATGCAAGGTACTTTTTAAACTTTAATTCACACTTAGAAATTATAAGAATTCTCTGGTAATGGACAATTTTGGACAATTTAAGGTCTTTTAAATGTATTTTGTGTTACGATGTCAACTTATAGTGTCACATTTATTCTAAACGATAAAAGAAACTCTTTGTTAATCGATTCTTTTTATTATTCATAAACTCATAGAACTTTTTTTTAAATCTGATCCATATATTGAGTGACAACGGTGAGTAATTTTTTCCCTGAATGATTTCAGCTGCACTGCCACCATTGACAGTATGGCTAAAATTGACTAATGTGCAGGGCCGGCCGTCTGAGTGGGGCTGCAGGTCAGGGTGGGGATTCCTGGGAGTTCAAGTGTCCAGCTAGACCTCCTGGCAGCACTTGGAGTCAAAGTCGGACCTTATATTTTCTGACTCCGTAACTATGGTTTCTATTATTTTTGCCATTGGCCCATTACTTGTCACCATCCCTCAAATGGAACACTTAGAAAAATTGTTGTATTTATGTATTTTAGAGAAATATTCACCTTCTGTTAGCTTCACACTATAATGTACGTAACCGTTATAAAAATATGCCATTTTATGTATTTATTCAGGCTGGTAATTTATAACTTTAATTTACTGCTATCTTTACCTGACGTTTCTCCGAAAAAATTTGAGAGATAAAAATAAATTAACAATAATCAAACTATTAGAAACAATGATAACGTAGCCAAATTGTTAATGACCTGCCGTGTACCGTCACAACTTGATATGACCAACCTTGTGCTGTAGGATGGAGGCTAAATAACAAGTGCCATGTGATTGTTGAATTCTAGGCAGGCATGCTGTAAAATTTCATAAATCCTTGGCCAAAGTAACCTGTTGTCGCACTTGTGAAGCCAATAAATTGGAGCAAGTCATGGAATGCATTGCCACAGACTATCTATTGAGGAATGTTAAAATCGTGTTTTTTGGATATCTTCAAAATCAAAACCAACTCGCCGAAAACCGCCTTCGGGTGCATCGTTTTACATAAAAGGAGCCGGAAAGAGTGAGTGCGGTGCTAAAATAGTGTCTTCAAATTAGCGTTGCGACCGCTCAGGTCTTGTTCAACGCACTGTAGAAGAGAGCAACAAGAATGACAAGGACATCATTCGAGAAGTCGTTGTTCGGCAGAAAGAAACAACGTAGTTTAATTACTGATATGTTGGCAGAGGGCAGGCTAACTGCATATCGCCTAAGACCTGTTCATATCGTGAAATAACAAGAGACGAGTATTCTGAGATTAGTTGGATCAGTAGTGGATGCCAGAATACTGAAATCTTCTAAGCTGACAGGTGAGTCCCACTTTTCTGCATGGTGGGGGACAGCAGAATATTATGTATTGCATCAGCAATAAGAGATCGACTGTCGGGAGCCATAGACAACGAAGTGCGCTCACAACCAGAGAAACGACGGCCCTCAAATTTCGACAAGAATTCATCTTACCCATGGAAGACCGAGTGTACCTGGGCCCCGGGACCGGAAAACCGATGATGGAAATATTGTTAGCCAATGAATCGTGTCCTGGTTTGCTTCCGTGACCGACCGGATGACCTCAAGCTAGGACTTCGCGCTCACCCCTACTGCCGTGCTCAGGTGAGCCTTGTAGCACCGGAAGCCCGCTCGGCCCCGCGAGCTTGGTGACGGCACAAAAGGACGCCAGCATTCGCCCGGCCTACACCCGCCATCTCATCACACCCCCGACACCGAGCTCAGTGGAGCAGGGAGTCACTGAGCAGTCCATTCGCACACTCAAAACACCCTTCGAGACGTCTTGTCGTTCACCAGAGCAATTAAATTTCGAGCGGAGATTCATATTTCATTGGATCAAAGCCACTTAGCGCTCTTCTCATTCACTTCACCGGAAACGCCTCACGTTCAGCAGACACGTTGTCTCCTAACCTGTCTGCATCAGCATCTCGCACCTCAAGTCGCATTGCAGTCGACGCTTTCTTCGAGATCCCGCTTGTAAAAATGAACATGACAATCGCCCTCCTAACTCCCAGTCGTAACAGCCTGCGCTTCCCTCGGACCACGTCAGAGTCGCACGTCAGCTGCAGGCGTGTCACGGCGATCGCGTCAGCGGTACTGCGACGACGCTGAAGTGTAGAGCGTAGGTGCTGCATGGGGTGGACCGAGTATCATTGCCCTTGCGGGTTGCCCCGTTCATTTTCTCGACGTCCAGAGAAGCAAAGTCTTTTGCTGAACCAGAGTGAAATTATTCTGAGGGTCGCGAGATTGCTACAAACCATTGTTTATATTTGACGAAACTGAGGTATTCTTTTAACTCGAGGCAACAATCGACTGGCCTGTGAAGGCGCGGTCATGTGTATTTACACAGTAATGTATAGTATAAGGGAAGTCCTATGAGTAACTGGCAAGTTTACCAATCGAGAGAATCCTGAGGCGTCTCCAACTGGCATTAAATCGAGACCACCCGATGTGTTAAGAATTCAATTTTACAACTTGTAAAGAGTATGTGAAAAAAGTGACTCACTTTGAAATTATCATAATCTAGTAACTATTTAAATTGGGCAATTTTAGCTTTGTGTAGTACGTACGGCTGAGAGTTGCTCTGGCAGCAATGTTTTGTTGGGCTATTTTATTACCATTTTTAAAGTCCCAAAAAATACTTCTTACAACAGAACGGAGGAGCTTTGGGGATACGAATTATACAACGACTTGTAGTTTTGCGCGCGTGGAAAACTTATTTCAACAATATTATCTTGATAGACTTGGCCAATTCGAAATACCGTTTAATCAAATTTTTAAATTTACCCGCGAGGCTGGAGGCACCAGTTTTAATTTGTATGCTCGCAAGGGACTATAAAGATTATATGAAATTGTAGTAAAATTAATAACGTTTTTGTAAAGATTTAGTTTTTTCATGTACATTTAGGATACCTTCTATTTGAGGGTTTCATGATGTCAATCTGAAGCGCGGCTCGATGGTTCGTTTGCTTACAAAAGTACACTTATTGATGTTTTGTATTAAATTTGTTACAAAATTGACGACGTTCGGAATAACTGTATGAGATTTTTAAAGTAGATGCAGAAACAATCGTAAAACGAACACTTTCTCTATTTAACTGCGTCACATTAATGGTATCTAAAATATACTCATTTGAAATTGTGTTTATTTTCTCCGATACCTAGAATTGCGAAGAAAAGTCACTGGCAGACATTCAAGTTGTACTAATTCAAATCAAGTAATGTTTGCTAGATCAATTCGTCCAATATTATTTGGATACAAAGATGACGTCACAGACTGTTCGGTCGCAATAATTCGACTCTTAACAAGATCAGAACAAAGGTACTTTGGTACAAATATTTTTATTCAGCGAGTCGTGCAAAAAATCCTTCGTCCAGGGCGCACCTAATGCTTTTGTCCAATATTGAATGGAGACGAAGCTTAATTAATTTGCAGAAGATGGAAGTAATTTGTTCTCACTCGAGGAACAATAAGAATTGGGCCTATGTTATTTCAAGTCAATTCTTGAATATCTTGAAGATGTTTGGGCCTCTATGCCCTGGCCACACTGGAGTGCCGCCGGTTTGTGCGCATGGTGTCTCTTCGCATATCCGCAAGCTGTTGAATGATACCGTCTCCCTCTGCCGTCTGATTGTAGTGAGGCAAGGGAGGCCTATCGGGGATAGTATACATCATATTATACATATTAAAATAATTGTGGATTTATTGGTTCTAGAACAGTACGCTTTACGTTGGAATGAGATGCAAAATAGGGTCCTAAACTGAGTAGATTCAGATCAAAGATCTGGCGCAAGATTTTAATAATTTTAAATTCACATTCATGAAGCCTAATTGTATGGAAAATAAGCTGCCTGAGCATGTACCTTATCGAGCGACGTCTTGACTATATTATCTTAGTCCTATGAGCGTTTTGCCCATCGCCTAGTATTATTACGAACACAAAAGCGAGGAAAGCTGTACGCATGCTTACATTTGTTGACTGGAATTGTTAGCTAAACAAGGAAAACAAACGCTTCGATTATAAAAGCTACTTCCAACATCTGAAACATAATACCAAAAATATTATAGGAAGAAAGTGTCACACTGAGAAAATTCAAATTAAGCCAATAGCAATGGAAAAGCAGACTGCATATGTTTTAAAACGGGTTTGTCTAATTGAATACACAAAGACGAAAATAAGTAATGCGACGAGGCCAGACGTAGGACAATTTTTTTAATTCAAAAGGACAGGAAGATTACACTTCTCAGCGTGAGAACTCACAGCAGAGTGGGGGGAGTTGAAAGAAAAAGGCTGGTGCGGAAACTCCTTCCAGAGCAGCCACACGAACACCGCAAGATCTAGTAGCTAAGCCCACATATTCAGACACACGTCGTGCTCAACATTGTTCATATATTACAAACGAAAACATGCCTTTGGAGCTTTCCTGATTTTTAAGTATTTTTTTCAATTTCTCACACTATCATTTTTCGTATTTTAGAATCTTTGTGTAATTCATTTGACGAACCCGGTTTAAGTGATATGCGCTCTGGTTTCATATTTCAAATGACCTAAATTTAATTTTATCAAGAATCAAGTACATATCGTTCATATATCCAAATTTTCCCGTATAATTGAATTTCACTCATGAAGTGAAGCTTCATCCTGGATGTATGAACAGCTTACTACTGCTGCTACTACTTCTACTCATCCTGAATGAAAAACTGCTCTTTAAAATCACATTTCAATAGTGGCTCATAAGCTTAAATAATTACGTTTGACATACTGCCTTTCGTAATATTGTTAGATTAAATAACCTCAAATCAATATAATACATTCTTTATTCACCTTACAAGCCACTCATTTCTGTCATGTCACTATTGTGTGTTACTAGGTACTGAGTCATTCGAGAAAATATCAGCATCGCGCTTGACTGGCACGGCATGTTTAAATGTCCTGAAGTAGTACGGCATTTTACATACAGATGGCGTTGCGACGAGGTCGCATATCACGAATCATTATGGAAAATCAGCGAGTCCGAGATTCAGGCTCAGCCCGTGGTCCGTTCCGTTGCTCAGTGTGCTTCAAGACAGCGGTGTGGCGGCAGTGTAGTGGAGCGCTGCGATTCACTATGCTCCTACTTGACCTTTGAATCGCGTCATATCATAGTTTCTCTAGGTTTTATTTTTCTTTTATCTGTGTTGCTAGTGTATGTTAGTAGTTATTGCGACGATGATTTTCTTAAGACACGTTTTTAAATGGACTAGCCTGGTAGGTGTGTTGGCGATGATACTGTGGCAATCAGGAGATGTAGTGGCGGCCGAAAACGGCGACTACACGCATGAATGGGCGGTGCAAATCGAAGGAGGTGATCAAGTTGCCCGTGCAGTGGCAGATGAACAGAATTATGATCTCGTCGATAAGGTAAGTTGCTTTTGTTTATCTTAATAGGCGAAAGAGTTGGTTGTTCTCACAGTGACTGTTTCTCGCTGCCAGCTGTTCCGTGTGGCCTCGGTGGCCAGTGCGCATGGCATCAGTCGCTGCTGGTGTTAAGCCTCGGCACCGACTGGAGCTGAAACTATCAAACTTTCCGGTCACGTTTCTTGACATCGAAATGAGATGCTTTTGTTCAAATTTGTGGACGTTTTCTGCTCAGTCCAGCTCACGAACGTAGGATCACGGGAATGTGCTCTCAAATAGAACCGAGCCAGCGTGACTGCGGCTGGTGGCGTCAAGTCGACGCCGTGGCATGCTGTGGGCTCGGGAATGCCAGGTGGTGTGTATGGTCAGACACAGGTGTGTGTTGTCCACTTCAATAGACCAACTTTAATATCCTGTATTGACGTGTACGTATAATACCATGCACGTGTAATACTTCGGTGTATCTGGGATACACGTACCTGTGGTATCCCGATGTACGAGTATTTGTGATTCATGCTGTATCTATGGTACTGCGTTGTGCTTCGGTCTCCTTTGTATGTGCAATAACTGATGCCTTTGATATCTTTCGGTACTTTTGACGCCGCTTCATACGTCACGGCAGGTGTACGCGATAATGCGCCATGTCTGCAGTTTGGCAAGCATTTGAAATTTGCCGAGTAGCAATCTGACTCATTTGGCGCAGGGAAGGGAACCCAGTTTCAAGATTACTAAATAAAAATCTTAAGAGGTCGGAATGGACGCTAAGTTCAAAAACTGCGCAGTGATCTTCTCATAGTACGCCCCCCCACCAGCCGCTTGGAGCCCCTCTGGCGCCTGGCCCCACAGGTTGTGCCGTCGTCCTACCTCGAGTAGTGTGAACGTTGCAGGAAGTAATGGTAGCATCTTATTAATACAACCAGGATGCAATATTACCAGGCTTGCTTCGGTCTGGTAGCCAGTCCGTCTGACCGACATGAACCGAAGTTGTGTACGTGTGGACAGCTAACTGAGGTAACCTAGTGAGGCTAGTGCCGCGTGTGACACGGGGCCCTAGCCTCACTAGAATACGACAGGGGCCCTGTGGTCCGGAGCATCTAGTGGCAGCGCTGTCGGGTGGCGGGTCGCCTGGTGTGTTCTGGTCTGGTGCCACTCGCCTCAGTCAGGGCCCGAGTGCCCTCAACGCCCTCAGCGTTGTGACACGTGGGGCCATATTCGGGGGTTTCAGGATTGTGTCGTTCCAGATTGGAATTTTACTATTAATTAATTAAACTACAGATGGTACAAAAACTGAAAGATTTCAATATTCCTTAGCAACTGGAAGCAATGTAACGACGATCACAAAGGGAGACCTTATTTTTACACCCTTACGTCTGTATTATTTTGTTTTGAGGCAGTGGGCGATTAACATAACATCCCAGCGTGAATAAAAAGACGTAGGCGGAGCCAAGGTCTCACAAAATCACAGCTCAAGAGACAGAACCAGGAATTTATCCCAGTCTTCACATCCCTGAACATCGCGGCCGGCCAGAGCACGAGCGACCGTTCAAGTGCGATTTTTGTGCTTGTGTCCTGGTGCGTGACTGAAGCGCTGGTCACGCCTGCCTCCTGTGTCCGCAGTGCCAGCCTCCTGCTCGGGGCGGTGTTGACGCGCCTCGCTCTCACGAGGGACGCCGGTCCCTGCACTCGAGTCGGGCGTCATGAGAGGGACTCGAGTCGTGTCCCAGGGTGGGTGCTGGAGGCCTCAGCGAGACACACAAGGTCTCATGGTCCTGCAGAGGACAAGGAGTGGACCGCGTGTGGTGGACGCCTCTTCGTCACTCCCGCTAAATTCTCCGTTGGCGATGGTGACGTGGTGAAGTCCGCCCCACCCCCCCGCCCCCGTCGGGTGGTGCTGGTGTGGGCGCCTCGTTTGAATTCCTCATTTAATTCTGTGGACCGCAACACTGGAGCCTTGCTGTCGCACGGAATTGAAATAACGCCGGATTTTGGGGGAATGTGACCCTAAACTATTTCCGTGCATGGAAATAACAACAATGAATAGACTCGACAAGTTTATGCCTTTCATTCATGATAATACTTCATTAAAGTTGTGATCTTCGTAATGGTTTCACCATTCATTAACATTCCAGAACTTTTTCCGCTTTCACTCGATGATGTTATCAAGTGTGACCATTGAATTACTTCTGTTCCCAAGTTTAGCGATTTGGTGTAATCGTAAAAGCGGCGTTTCAATGAACTGCTGAGATATTTCCTCAGTATTTTACGAGTTAGAAAAATACTAATGAGGAGAATAGCTGTTGATTCCATTACTGAAATACTCGAATGCGCTTCTAGTTTAGGAATATTAGTCGGTGACCTCATGCTTCCGGAAACCTGCGTGATGGTACTTGGGGTAATGTGTGCGTGGTGTGCTCAACTTTGTGCTTCAGCACACATACACAACACCTGCAGCAACACACCCACAACACCTGCAGCAACACACCCACACAAACACCTGCAGCAACACACACCCACACAAACACCTGCAGCAACACACACCCACACAAACACCTGCAGTAACACACACACTCTACACCTGCAGCAACACACGCTCCAGCTGCAGCCGCCGCTTCCTCGTATCGATCGCAGTGCCCGGCCGCGTGCCCTCGTGAAGTCCTCTTTCTCTTCGAGCTTTTTTTTCTCCCTCGATGCGTGTTTTGTTCTTGGTTTTGTCTCTTGGTGAGAATTTTCACAGCACTTCGTGCTCTCTCATTCTCTTAACTTCTTGATCACGTTCTTCATTAACATCTGTCTGTTGACTGTTGAAACAGTTTTTGCTTCTGATTTTGTGCTGTGAACGTTCACTTCTTTCAGAAGTATTAAAGCCGTAGGAATACCTTATGTGACGCACGAACTATGTAACTTAGTTTGAAATATCGCTTTAACTCATTTCATTTGGCCTGTTTTTCCCTAGCTTCACCTTTTAATTTAGCTCAGTAGTTTGTTACCCAGCACCGGCGTTCGGGAAGATTTCTGTGTTGTGTTTAGGCTGAATTTTGTGTGTGCTCGGTTGTGGCCTGGCTGCCGTACTGTGTTGTTGTGGCATGGCTGCCGTGTTGTGTTGATGCGGCTTGACTTGTGTGTGGTCTGTAGCATGGTTGCTGTGTTGATGTGGCGTGGTTGTTGTGTTGGTGTGGCGTGGTTGCTGTGTTGATGTGGCATGGTTGCTGTGTTGATGTGGCGTGGTTGCGGTGTTGATGTGGCGTGGTTGCTGTGT
>VOMN01073100.1:0-12697 GCA_014899125.1 Orchestia grillus | reverse complement strand
CAAAGTGGTTCCTTTGTCAATCAAAGGCGTTGGAATATTGGGCTCATAGCGATTACTTCAGCATCACCTTGATGGTGAAAAAGATGCTGTAGGTTCTTCAGGATTTTTGGCAATATTCTTTTTTATATCCAGATTATGTTCGAAGAATACAACAGTTTATGATACACAATCTCATCATGTAAAACATTCTATGCAACTCATGAATACATTGTTTAATCTTGGCATTTTGCAGAGAACCTCTAGCTTAGCTATACATAGTACAAGGTTGGCATTGTCAATTGAAAACTTCAATATAGTTAAAGCTCTCATTTACTGACTTCAGCATATTCCATTTCTAAAATGACTGGGACAAACATGCAGGATAATCACATGCTGAATATTCACATTATTGGATTATCTCGCCCTCCAATTTGTCAGTTAATGAGAGACTCGACTGTACTTAGAACTGAGCTTGAACCTCATAGAGCAATACCTCAATGTCACTGTTGTATTTTAGTACGTATAATGTTGAAAACATAAGATCCAAATGTAATTTTTTTTATTTGGATGCAGGTTCTGAGAGACTGCCCAAAGGCCCGCAGAGAAGTAGAACTTCATAGCCGTGCCTCCCTGTGTCGGCACGTTGTGTCCATCATTGACCTTTATGAAAATGTCTACAACAACACAAAGTGCTTACTGGTCGTCATGGAATGGTATGTGTCAACTTGTGCACTGCATCGAATGACAACAGTTTGGGAATTTTGCAAAACATAATTGCCTGTGACAAGTATTGAGATTTTATTAAAAATATGGCAAAATATGAGTGCATGACAGTTTACCTAAATAATTTCCATTGTTGTAGTTTTTTTTGACATTAACTGAAGAGCAAATGAGAATTTTCCTACTCAATATGTGCAAACGCAGTTGTATTTTGTAGGGAATGATAGTTATTGTGTTTAATTGTTACTGATGTGATTAAGGCAATTATTGGTTTTGGATAAATCATAAGTTTATTTTGAATTGAAGCAACAAGAAAAAATGGTAATAAAGTATAGTTTAAATTGATAGTTTATAGTCCATAACTGTTGTAGCATCTAAGTCACAATTTGGATTAAGCAGAATTAAAAAAAGGTTAAAAACAAAATTCAAAAGCAAGATTACCGATTTAATTTATTGAATGGAAAGATGTTAGCTATTCTCACTTATATGATTAAAAATTTCTTCAAGTCCAAAGATTCAAAATCCAAAATTAGATGTATTCAGCATGAGATGCAAAATTTTTAATTGAATTAGATATTAGGATACTACTCTTGTATTGCCCAGTTAGAAAATAAACCAGTCTAGCTTTAGAACAATAGCTGATATGCTTTGGCACTTCTACACCAATGAAGAGTTGTTGTAACATTCTACGGAGGCTTAGAGGAATCCAGGGTACCCAACTGTTATGATAAACCAGAGAAATTCATATCTTTGTTGAAAACTTTTTTTCAACACAGAAGAGATAATTTTTATAATCATCCATAATAATCAAATATATTTTAAAATCACATTGATGAAAGTAATATACAGGATTGTTTGAAGGGGTAGCATAAGTTTTGAAATGATTTTTAAAATACAGTAATGTTGTGTTAACACATAAAAAGAAAATTCTTATTAGCATAACTTTTTTATCTTTCAAACCTTATTGAAAGTTTGATATGGTAATAAGTACAATAATAGCTTTTGTGAGTCACAATATCAAAATTGTACAGGTAATCATTTTAAAATTATAAAGTCTTTTGTTTATGTTATTTAGCTTTGCCTGCTACTGTTCATGACTACTATGAGTGTGTCTTGTATAGTACCAGATCTGGGTAACAAATGGTTTCATGTTGTTGGATAGAGGCACAGAGGGCAAAGATCTATTCAAAAAACTGAGGTGGCCTTGCTTTCTTAACCTGTGCTATGTCTGGTCTCCATTATTTACCAGTGGTTCAGTGTTGATAAACTAAAAGCAGAAGTCCATTCAAAAGATTCTAACAATGAGCGCTTTTTTGACAAGTGCTGTGTCTGTCTGGTCTTTGTTAGCAATGGTTCCATATTACACAAAAGGTGGAGATCCACCTAGGAAATTCAGGGCAGCACATGTGCTATATCAGGTCCTCGTTTTCAATGATTCTATAATGGACAGAAGGTGGAGATTCATTCAGGAAATTTAGAACAGCCCATGGGCAATGTCTAGGTGTTTGTGTTACCACTGGTTCAATGTTGCTAGACCAAAAATGAGAGATCCGTTCAAAAAATTCTAACGCTAACACATGTTAACACTCAATTGCTGTGTCTGGTCTCCGTTTCTCGTTACCATGGCTCTATGTTGCAGCATGGAGGGTGGTGAACTGTTCCAGCGGATCCAGGACCGAGCGGACGTAGCGTTCACAGAACGCGAAGCGGCGCAGGTGGTGCGTGACATCGCGTCTTCGCTGCACCACCTCCACATGCTCAACATCGCCCACCGGGACCTCAAGCCTGAAAACCTCCTTTACACCTCCAAAGGTCTACGCAAAGGCAATCTGATGCGTAATGTTTCCTACTTTCTACTCCATCTAGCGAAATTGAATAAATTGTTGCAACTTCTGAAATCCGCGCACATGATAAACGGTACTTGCCAATATCTTGGTCTGAAACACAGCTACTCTTTGTTTTAAAACTTGGATCTTAATAAAGAGGTATTAGAAAATTTGTACCGTGTTACCAATTACTCTAATTTATTTCCCTGTGCTGTTTTTGAAGTCTGGCTCTAACAACTACGAATAACTCAGTGCATTATTTTTAGTTGAGCAAATTTCTTCTACTCTTAAACGGAAGAAATGCTGGGCTCAGAATGGACTATTTCTAAAATAATCTTTATTTTTGTTACTGAAACTTTCTAATTCCTACTTTAAAGTTAGCGCATTGTTAATGTTGCATTCAAAATTGCAATGAAATACTCTAAATATTCAAAAAGATATTTTAACATCTTTAAGTCCAGTGCTTGATTTTCTCAGTTTAATATCTAAGTTTTATAATATGGTTGTCCTGATGTTCACATTTCACGTTTTATTTGAAGTACTTCAATAACATTTAGTTATTAGTTCATGGGAATACATGTAGTCCGAATAATTTCTTAGTCTTTATTTAGAGTAGCTCTACAGTAATAGGTTGTGTGATGCGGGGAAGCTGCTTCGCAATTCCTGAATTATTTCTTTGGCTGTGTCATGGAAAGTTCTCTCGGAAACTCGATGATTTTAATGTTGCATCCTTGGGTTATCAATCGATTCTTATTTTGTGGTGTTACAACGTGTGTTTTATGTAAGTACTATTTTCTAATTCTAGTTCGATCTTATATTTACTAAGTAAATGCATCCTTGTCAACAGGCATAACGGTTATGGCCTGGTGCTCTTCTGTGATTATAATCTGAATCTCAGGAGTATAACATGAGGTATTTCCTGTTCGGAGCAATGTTCAATGGTCATCCAACTGATGTAAGGTCTAAATGTAAGGCTCAGTTACCTTAACAATGCTCCCGTAACAATTTCCTTTTTTTTTCAGATGAGAATGCCGTGCTCAAATTGACAGATTTTGGCTTTGCTAAGGAGACATTTTCGAAAGAATCACTGCAGACGCCTTGCTACACGCCGTACTACGTAGGTGGGTGGTTGTCTGTCGAGAAGTAACTATTGAAATTATACTTGCTTTTGCTAATGTGTATTGTTTAACTGAAATAATGTTCTGTAAGGACAAGAGCTATTAGTGACTGGGGTCATTCATGCTCTCCAAACCGTATGCTGAGACTCTGGGGAACGATATGTAAACCATTCTATGATGCTACAGTCGAAGACAATTTTAGTTGCATTGACATGCTCTCGTGTTTGCCTTATTAAGTTAGCTTTAAATACTCGTGTTGATAAAGAGTACAAGTATCCATAAACAACGCTTGATACCACAATGAAAGAAAATTGATAATGTGATATAAGAATATTTCGACAACTCAGCAAATTTCTTAGAAACAATCGTAATAATTTTATTTTTTCTGCCGCCTAAAAAATCAAGTGAGGATTGAATTCTTTGATGACGAGTGTTCCTGTGTTGCAGCTCCTGAGGTGCTGGGCCCTGAGAAGTACGACAAGAGCTGCGATATCTGGAGCTTGGGAGTAATCATGTACATTCTGTGAGTTGAATGCGGTCGTCATGTTGGTAGCTTCAACTCTGCCTTAATTTTAATGGTGGAGGAAAAAATGTTCTTTTTGAAGTAGTTCGTCATTAATTTCACAAGAAAAACATACCTTGTTTTTTTTTTTTGAAGTGCATATTAAAGTAATTTTGGGAGAGTTATGAAAATTCAGACTAACTTTATTTTTACTAGCATCTCATTTGTAGGCTAGATTGGAGTTTTGACGGATTAATACTTTGTAGATTCCTGTAAATTTTCGAAATAATGTATAATTTCGAATTACAGTTCGTTTAGGCGTTGTACATTTGGCCATAATTTTTGCAATTGTGTTCATTACATTAGTTCCATGATTATAGTGTATATAGCTATAGGTGCTTTATAACACTCTCATTTCATTTTTTGGCTCAGTCGATTCTAAGTGGTTTACATGTTCCAAATACTCTTTGTTATCAATCTCAGTGATACTTATCTTCCATTCTTCATCACTACTGTAAATGCCATTCGCCAAGAACTGACCGTGTTTTCGCTTTGATTTATGACGTCCCATTAAGATGACTCAATTTGGCTTTAGGCTGTGCGGCTTCCCGCCGTTCTACAGCAACCACGGCCAGGCGATCTCCCCCGGCATGAAGAAGCGCATACGCACAGGCCAGTACAACTTCCCTAACCCCGAGTGGCAGAACGTGAGCAGCGATGCCAAGGAGCTCATCAGGGGCATGCTGTGCACGCAGCCTGAGCGCAGACTCACCATAGAGGACATCATGCGGCACAAGTGGATCATGGTGAGCCACGTGCTCTGATCTCCCTTGCAGGACGAGGTGCAGAGTCTTGAAATGCTGTCAGATATCAGGCTTTGTACTTACGTTTGTCGCACTCATTTGTGATTACACTTTCAAACTTCCGTACATTGTCTCTATACTTCAATTGAAGGTGTTAGTTTTGACAAATGAACAAGAATGAGTAGTTTTACTATACCTATGCGCATTACAAGCATTGAGGGTGTTAGTTTTCACAAATAATTTGTAGTTTTATTTTGCCCGTCGACGCTTTAAAAGCTCTGTTCACTATTTTCTAAATGCTTTATTTCCATTGAGAATAATTTTTCAAGATCGCCCATTATGAATGTTGTGCTATATGAAGAGCACCTCTGAACTCTCAGCATTGGTGTTAATGATGTCTCATTTTAAGGACCATATTTAAAACTTTCAGCATTGGTGATGGTAATTTACACTTGCAGGAGCATACTTCAGTGGCCCAGACGCCGCTGCACACAGCTCGGGTGCTGCGCGAGGAAGGCTCCGGCCAGTGGCAGGAGGTGCAGGACGAGATGACGCGTTCCCTCGCTACCATGCGTGTTGACTACGACACCCTCACCATCAAGACACTTGACGCTGCCAATAATTCTCTTCTTAACAAGCGCCGCCATCGCTCAGGTGCCGGGCCAGCACTGCCGTCCCTGCAGACTGCAGCTGCCGCTGCTACTGTGTCTGCTGCTGCAGTTGGGGCTTCCGGCGGTAGACCTCACTAACTCAACTTCTAGGGTCTGGAAACATTTTGTTGGTGCGCATCATCAGTTTAAGATGAAACGTTGCTAGCTGCGTTGACTGGCTGCGCAAAATGCCTTCTGTAAATGTAGTGGGGTATCAAATCAGACGTGAGCAGTGCTTGCTTAACAAAAAGCAGCTCATTTAGAGGGAAAATTCTTTCCTGATGCTGCGGTAGAGGGTACTTTCACGAAGCCTGCAGAAATGCGATATCTTTCCATTATTATGGGGTTGCTGTACTGATACACTGGAATGTATTTCGTGCTGTCCTGTGTGTTTCCGAATTTTACAGCCTTTGATTCTTTAATTCCCAAATTGACTACGAAAGCCATTAATTATGAGGATAGTGAAGCAATTTAAACTGAACCTCTGGTGTGTAATACTTGCAATTTACTCGTGAATTGTGAGATGCGAGTCGACGTCACCGTCTTTGTGAAATTTCGCATTGATGTAGTTTCTGATGTACAGTCATCTATTAGTTCTATTTAACAAATGTACTGTCATGAGTTATTAGGTACTCGGGCACGTGGAAAATGTTCGAATGCTTAAATTCTCTACGAACATGATGGTTCTTTGAGGCAATGCAACATACACCGCTTATTTCAGGCTCAATACACCTTGGAGCGAGATGCATTTTGAAGGTGTGAATTGTGTAACAACGTAAAATACAACTCAAGCTGTGGCGCTCGCTGCCCCGTCGATGATAATCAAGTGTCCGGTGGCGATATCAGTGCTTGGGCGGCCAAAATTCTAGACAATGATAGATGCTCCGGCTCAAAAGCTCGAGTGAGCACTGCCTTATTTGTCTTCAGTGAGAGCAAATGATAAAATCGTTCATGCACGTCTCGTGGCGCTGGTCATCGCCCGCATCATCAGCTCCTGCGACTGGGACGGAACTGAGGGGCGTGCTATGCTGTTATTCACTGTCTCCGTCATTAAATTTTGAATCGATTATAAAATTTTAAGGGACAAAAGTTAAAAAGTTTATTAGATTTTACGTTTGATGTTGAATTTTATTTCTGACTTGATTTTCTCAATTTCATGTTAAAAAGTTAAAAAGTTGAACGTTTAGCCACGTCCTCGATTCACTGTGTATAACGCGGGATTTTTTTGTTATTGGGACTGATGGTTTTTAGATTGCTAAAGTTCATTTTCTTGATACATTAAATAATTCTTTGTTGGTTTAGAATTTCTTGATATACTGCAAAGATTCTCATGCATGTCGAAAGTTTTTTAAAACTACCTGCATTGCTATAATCATGATTGACCTAATAACTCCTGCTGGGCTTAGCAGATGAAACATTTCTGCATTGACCAGACAGGAAAGTATTGAATAGTAAGCATCGATCTGAATAGCACGTCAGCGGAGGATAACAGCTTCGTTAGTACACATAACCAAGCGGTAAATACTTAAATGTGCCATGAGTATCAATATTGCTTTGAACCTAGACAGCTTCTGTTACATTGAATTGTTCTTATTCGGAAGGAAGTTATCAACGTCCCTTACTTTCTTGAATTGGAATTCTAACATTCTGAAGAAGAAAGATATTTATCAGTGTTTTGTGGATGACTTGTTTTAAGATATTATGTGTTAATTGTCTGTGGTCGTCTCGCTATGACAGTTCCCATTTTCCTGCATGGAAGGCTGTTGTTTTTCCGACACACATCTCTCTTGTGACGCGCCCTGCATCGTGTGGTGCTGCTTCTCATTTCTTCTCCTGAGATGCCTTGTTTGAGGGGACAAACCGCTACTGCTGCTGCTTCTATTACCCTTCTGCAATTCCAGTAGTTTGGTGGTCGCAACAACTTCCTGCCTACTTTGAAGAGGGCGACAGCAGTCGAAGTGCAGATAGCATTTACACGTTTTTCTCAACTCTGTAGAGCTCTGTTGGCACTCATCGACACCGACCGCAGTGCCCGAGTGTGATGGGTAGCTTTGCTCGTTGCAGAATTTTCGATGTTTTTTGTTTTTCAATTCCAGAATTGACACATATTTAGTATCTTTTGAAGAACAACTTGCTAAGGGAAAATTGTTAATGAAAGCTTACTCGAAGTTTTGAAATATTGGTAGTATTTTTTTGACATATAGGTAGCACTTCATGGATATAAGCTGGTGCAGCTGTGTATATCATTTGAATTTCTGACAAAAAATTATAATCTATGTTAATCTATTCTACATTAATTAATTTCACTCAGAATGAGCAAAAAGCCAAAGCTAATGCTTGATGCAGTCTACTACTCAATGCGATAATTGGTGAAATTTTAATTGAGAACACGGTTAATGCTCGTCAAATGTTGCATCAAAGCCTCCGCCGTGTTCCTGCCGCAGCTGTCAATTTCCTCTGTTCTGTGTTGTGTTTGACGTCGTCCCATCTCGTGCGTGCAGCCCTGTTGCTTGTCGTCCTCCGTACACCAGAGCGTGGTCTCTGCCAGGGCTGAGGAACCTCTGTGGCCCTGGCGGGGGCTGCGGCGCTCTGAACCCAAGCTTTTATAGTAAAACTGTTGCACTTTTTCTTGTCTTCAGCGTTGGCGACACTGCGGTCCGACCAGCTGAAGTATTCAGAGTAATGTTTTGTTTTCTGCCCATATGTGCTCCATGGTGTCAATTTCCTCTGCTTGGCCCGTTTTCTTAAAGTTACTGACAATAGTGAAAGACCTCGAGAATGGTTATTTAGTACATAAACACTCTTACAATTTGACCTTGTAATACTCTCGTACTGAAGGTTGTGAGTCTTGATCTGATTTAAACGAGGATATTTCTTGCATGCAGTGCCTGTTTGCCTAGAAGCTTAGAATTTTGCTTGTAACTAAGCCACTCGTGCGGGTATATTCAAAGCTCTTTTGTAAACTCTTTTATGCTCACTCCATCGAGTGTTTCAAAGAGTCGAGACTCAGAATAGCGGGCTCAACACAGGGCTTCTGATTTACGAACGAAGATTTTTTAGAGGTCATAATTAAAACTTTTACTATCCAAATCACTAGTTTGCTTGCAAATTGCAGTCGCAGGGGGCCGTGTGAGACTCCTCAGCTCATTCGTAGAGGGAACGCCAAGGATACTGTGTACGTATGTCCTCGTCGTCGTGTTCTGCAGACATGGCGTGCTCTGACTCAGACGTGGCGTGCTCTGACTCAGACGTGGCGTGCTCTGACTCAGACGTGGCGTGCTCTGACTCAGACGTGCTCTTCATATTGCGACCGTAATCAGGTATTCTTATATTTTAGGTGTGTCGTAGATGCGATTTGTTTGCCATGTCCTTTGCTCGTTTTTCGCAATGTAAGAACTGTTCTTAAGAGAATTTTCCCACGTTTCTGGTGAATGAAAATTCTCAAGCCTTTGGTAAGATTATCGAGCATGTCTTCAAGTGAGTACATATGCTAATTGTACTTTTTTTGTTAGAGTCCTTAGGAGACCTAGCGTTCCCTGGAATGACCTGGCGTTATTTGAAATATTATGACAGGTTCAACATCTTCAGCTGTGACAATCTGACACTAGCTCATTTCACGAGTAAAAGAAAGCTATATATTCGTTTCTGCTTCAGGGGAAATTTTCTGATGTGACTCATCAGGTCACTCGGTCTTTGGAGAGTGGTCGTTTCCGTTCCTGTATTCTCCTCTATTCATTTTTTCTCGATACGAGATGGTCTTATTTGATCTAAGCTGCCTTAGGTCAGAATGCATTCTGATCCTTCAGTTGGTAATGATAATCTTAAAAAATCTACTTTCCTAATCTTCTCGAGGAGGCGTGCATAGCGATCGACTCCTTGTCCGAGTGTCTTCATTTTTGCTTCTTTGTACTTTTTTACGTGAAGAACATTAATAAGTGGCCTGTCTCTGACAGCTGTGCCCGACTGTGCAACTTGAGCCCCTGTGGCGTTGCCTCCCTCGATGCCTCATTGTTGCCGTCGTCTGCATTGAGGGAGCGTCGTGGTGTAGCCCTGAAAATAAAAGTGGCGGCACACTACTGCACCTGTATTGTCTTGGGACTCACTCTTCTTCAAGACTTGGATCTTCTTTTTGTTTCGAGACTTTGGTATCCTAGCTCTCAACATGGGTATCTTTATCACTATATTCTTGCATGCACTGACTCTTTTCCTATAATTTTCGGTAATTTGGGATGAAGCGAGTCTCAGGCAGTTCTGAATTGCTTTTTGACTTGCTATTGGTAAGCTCGCTTCAGTATTCTTTAAGTAATTCTGATATCTGATGTTCCCGAGTCCATTACGAACGTTTAAAGTAACAGTGTCGATTATTATTTAGGTGTTGGACCATTGAGGTACCGTTATTGTACAGTGGATCGGCGAATTTTTATTTACGAAAGTACGGCATCGTTTGAAACCTTGAAATTAGGGCCGTCATTATAAAACGTATTTTCACTGATCTTACCGCAAATTGAGATTGTATGAGTAATGCTGTATGTGTCGTTGCAGCCGCAAGCTTCGTGATAGACGTACGTGTATGCTACGTACTGGAGTCGAACTTTGTTATGCTAGAGTTTTATTTCTTAAGTTTTAAGTGTAGCTGAAGCTTTGTTAACAGCATTCCTCTCTGTCCTCTTCTGTTCTGGTTCAGCGAGCTTAGTACTCACGAGCGCTGTTTTTTGACTTCTGTTATTTTATTATGGTTACCCATTCATTTCATCTCGAAGGAAGATTTGCACTGCGATAACGTGGTGAACTTTGATTTAAGTTGCAGGTTTCTCTGGGTAATGAAATACTGGATCACCAGGTTCAGCACTGCCACTTTTCAGTGAAAAGCCTCGCTGTCTTGCGCACACTAATTTCGTGTTCATCTCTTTGTCCATTGCTCTGCTCAGAAGAGCTTTGCTCACCTCAGTTACAGATACTCCATTTCCAGTTCGTCTACTTTATTATCTGCTATCATACTAAGACCTCGCGGAGGGATACCTTGAATGGAATTGTCGTTCTATCCATTCTATGTTTCATGTCTAAATTCATGCCTAAAACGGTGTTCTAAAATGTAATTGTGCGTCTAGCATAATTAACTCACAATTACTTTCATGTAACATTCAAAATGAACTGCACAGTTAATGACTTTCTTCTCTAATTGGACACGGTGCCGATTCTGACTCGTCTGAAGCAAGCCTTGTACTCTGGATACCGTCTGAGACCATGTGGTGTTCCTTGCAAATATCACTCTCTACCTGCAGCAAATGTAGTGCTTCTTGCAGATGTCACTCGTTACCTACAGCAGATGTAGTGCTTGCATGTGTCACTCAATTTGTATCTGCGGCAGATTCAAGATTCTTACATATGGGATTTTGTATTGAGCTAAATCTTCAAGAAATTACTGTATTCCTAGTTTCTCTTTTTCGCCGAGCTATCCAGTGTCATATTTAGTAACGCCCTGCGTGAGAGTAATCCTGCTGCAAATGTCTTCTCTTTTTGGCACTTGTATGTACGTTCTGAGAGAATCTTGTCTTGTAAGTACTTCTCCGACTGGTTCAAGCCCACGATTTAATCAAAATTGCACGAAATTTAGCAGCAATCTAGCACTTTTAGCAGCCACCTCGTGCACGGTAGCTTCTTTTCACAAATCAACAGTCACAATACCGTCAACTGGAGCGTAATTAGAAAAGCAAGCGAAATGCCTTCTTGTACAGTTTTTGAAGCGTAGACTAGCGGCTGCTGTGAGTCGGGTGTATGGTTAAGAGACTAATGTTAGAAGCTTATTGTCTATTTTTGATATTAACATAGCACAATGCATCTGCTGAACTATTAATTAATATGTGCTGGATTGTTTGACGCGTATTTGAATAGAATTTGAGGACGCTGGCCGTATGCTGTTATATGCGTATATGTGCTTTCATGTAGTTTCCCCATAAAATTATTGGTGAGATTATCGTTTTTCTTTGTGAAAAATCTTCCGAAGGTAAACCGAGTGAGACGTAGATAGCTCTGACTGTTATTTTTAGGTAGCTTAAAGTCTTATTGGGTTAGGCTCCACAAACTGTTACTAGTATTGCTTGACCTGCGCATTGTTCTGTGGCCTGTTGGTGAAGTCGCACATATGGGGGCACACTGGAGAGGTCCAGTGGATGTACACTGGAGGCGTCTACATCAGTGGGGGGTATGCTGGAGAAATCCAGTGTGGGTGCACTGGTGGGATCCGCATTAGTGGGGGGATACACTGGAGAAGTCCAGTGGGGTCCTCATCAGTGGAGGCGCACTGGAAGGGTCCACATCAGTGGGGGTACACTCGAGGGGTCCACATCAGTAGGGGTACACTGGAGGGGTCCACATCTGTGGGAATGAGGTAACTTGAGATTGTCTGAATCGTTTGATCTAGGATCCCATCGCTGGTTTCCGTTCAATACATTTTTGTTCATTGTTTTTGATCATAACCTCTTGAATTGCTGATGTATGTCAGTTTTGCACGGATGCCTGTGTTCATTTGTTTGTGTGCTCTTCAAATCTTCGTTACGTCTTTCCTGCTGACCAGAGCTGCTTCTGTCTGCTGTTCCCACACTGAAACGTTTTTCTTTAGCGGCGCCTGGATTATTACTGCCGGAGCCTTCCTGCTAAGCCATTTGCGGGAGTGGTGCAGTGTTTGAGCGTCAAAACAGTGGGGGAACTTGAAGCGTAACTCTACAACCACCGTCTTCCTTTCTTAGAGTCATTCGAAACCAAGCGATCTGCAGTCTTCTCGCAGCTGGCGACAGGTTTGCATGTTGAAATTACCTATAAAAAAGTTGGGAGTTGAAAAGGGGTAAACTGTGATTCATGTGTGCTTTTACTAGGACCTTTGAAACAAATCAGTCAGGCAGTCTCGTTGCAGCTATCCATAGAACTGCGCTTTAAAATCGCGTGTAAAATTATTTGACAGTTGAGGTTAAACTATGAGTCATGTGTACAAATTATTTCCAAAATTAGGTATTCTAAGTCTTGCTTTGTGACCAACAGAGATGAGGTGCAAAAATGCACGTCAGCATCGGACGGCCGCGAGGAGCAGGACAAACTGAACATA
>VOMN01073097.1:0-39541 GCA_014899125.1 Orchestia grillus | reverse complement strand
TTTGTGGTTGTGATGGGGCTGCGGTGGTTTTGTGGCTGTGATGGGGGTGCGGTGGTGTTGTGGCTGTGATGGGGTGCGGTGGTTTTGTGCCTTCCTCGGATGCTCTATGTCTTGGGATCCATTTTTTCTGCCTCACTCTGTAGAAATTTCGAACCTGGGATACGTATGTTCAAATTCGGGCTATTAACAGTCGTAATTCGTTCTCGTTCAAGTTTCTTTCATTCAGAGGGAATGAATGAAATGTGAAACGATGAAAAGTCACCGTATGAAATTTGAGATCCAGGGTTAACTTCATCGTAATCTGGTACTGTTAAATTGCATGGATTAAAGTCCACAGTGAGTTTTATTTATTGTCTTCGAAGGATTGCCTCGTTCTTTTTATTTAAACACAAATTTTGATGAAAAATTTCCTGGTCGAATTTCGTATTTCTTTCAAGGGTTTTCCAGTAGATGTCCACTAGTAAACACGCGTTTTCGTTGCGGAGTGGAATCAAAGACTAAAATAATTATATTTTAATGACACTGAGTGCATATTTTTATTCAGCGATTTGTGCATAGTCATACAGGAATATCACGGTCAACATCAGAACCAACTCCATGCAACCATCATGGGAATAGTACCGTAAATCTCCAGATGGTCGCGGTCCTGCGCGTCTCATATGTCAAGTCAGACGCAGACAAATGTTGTTGTTTCGGTTTTTGAACAATATTTTTAGATAACGAATCAGGTCGAGAAGCTAAATTTGTCTCCTAGCGTGTCTCTCAGTGAGGTTATTAACACCAGCATGTCGCCAGTATTGGATCGCTACCACCGCAATGTAACCTATAAACACGCTTTTCTTCTTCCGTTCGAAATTTCTACGCATTTATCTTGAGCTTTGACCGATCAGAAACAGGATCATCGTGAGACTGGATCAGAAACTGGATCATCGTGAGACTGGAGCAGAAACTGGATCATCGTGAGACTGGATCAGAAACTGGATCATCGTGAGACTGGATCAGAAACTGGATCACCGTGAGACTGGATCAGAAACTGGATCATAGTGAGATTGGATCAGAAACCTCCCAGAGAAATGACTAATTCACAAGAGGTCGAAGGGTGCCGGCCCTCACATATGTGTATTAATTATTAGGATGTCAGTTCGCAGGACGTTCGACTCGAGCGAAACTCGAGGTTTTCGCTTCGTTGATCAATTATTACATTGATTTTTTAATAAATATTGCTAATTTTTAGAAACTGGTTGTCAGTAAGGTCATTTGCATAAAAACAAAATTATGAGCAAAATGTGGTCTAGATACAGAAATAAATATTACGGGGGGAAAAATTATGGGGTAACAAAACCAAAATTAAAAAGTACATTAGTTTCGTCACTTTTTTGCATCTCATGTACAGGTCAGTTCAGCAGAAAAATGTAGAGGCACTGCTCGTAAAATTAATTAAAAAGGTATTTATTACGGCTACCGTCCGTGATCATTGTCCTTTTTATTCCTTTTGTCACCGTTAAGCGTCCTTCAAAACAGGACACCTAACACCAGTGAGCCGAGAACGAGTTTAGCGTTCACTGTCATTGTTAGAAAGAACTGTTCTCGTGCAGAAAGTACGAAATGCGTACATAATAGGCATAGTTTATTGACGTGTGATCAAAGCAGAGAAAAATCACAACTATCACATGTTAGTCCATGTCTACACACAATATAGGCACATTTTGTCTTTAAGAAATCACGGCGAAGGTAATCTAACTTCCACGCGTCATTTATTATTCGAAAAATCATGTAACAAACAAATATTCCTGGGCTGTTCGTCAAACGGTAGCGTCGAAACGTAACCACACACAGGCAAATTCTTACAGTATTAAGAGCAATGGTTCATTTCAACGTAACCATGATGGATGGGTGCACTTCCTTAGGTCCTAGATGAAGTGACGGAGAACTACAGAGAAATAACTCAGCTAATGGAAGAAGAAACGAAAAATTACAGTGTAGTAACTGAGCACTCAATGAAGTAGCAGAAAACCGGGAGAAGTTAAGGTACTGGACACAAAAGTTGGACATTACAAAGAGGTACTTAGCTGTTGGATGCAGAAGCAGACACTCATAGAAGAGTACTCAGCTATGGGTCCAGCAGCAGAAACGCATTGAAAAATACTTAAGTACTAAATCCAACAGCGGAAGACCACGGAGAATCTCGCACCTAAGATGCTCAGTCCAGTAGCAACAGACCTTAAAGGAGCCCTTTGATATGGGATTAACTAGCGGAAACTAAGTTTAAAGTGCTTCTGAGGCACATGTCCCACTCACGGTTCATCTCGATGGTGACCATGGTGGAGACGGGCACGGTCAGGTTGGTGTTGGAGGCTTCACAGATGAGGGAAGCGTGGAGGTGTTCCCTCTGCAGCTCGGAGATGGTGAGGGCGTTAGTAGCGAGGCCTGGCCGGGGCCACTCGTAGCTGGTGTCCACGACCTGGTGACCCAGCCTCCACACCACCTCTGGTGGAGGGTCCCCTGTGCCAGCGACAGTAATAGACGTACTTTAAACCCGTTACTGTCTTCAGGGATTTCAAAATCCACATTCATGAGGATAATGTTAGGTTTCCGTGAGGAGATAAATACAGCCAAATGGCATACATGTTTACGTGAGACTGCAGCTACTTTTTCGAAAAAAGTTAAATGCAGCCATATCTCAAAAATAATTTGGGTCGGCATTATGATCTGACAAACCTAAAAAATACAGCTATTCTTTTATTTTTCCTTGAGGCACACGAAAAACCGTCGTTGGCTTCATATTGCTACCTGGAACGTGTCGAAATCGTCACGCTCGGCCGTCACTGGAGAGCTAGAGCGGTTTCACCGCAGCGGACCCCTATTTCAGACGTTACAAAATCGTCACGGTCGCCTTCACATGGTCAAATTCAACCACGGTAAACCAAAACAGAATTTCAGTATGTTAAGTACGATTATGCATAACAGTTCAAAGGCTGCAATTAAAATTTGTAACTCTACAGTGTACAAAAACTAGAACGAAGGAAAAATTTTCGAAGAATGTTTAGAGCAAGTGTTGTTTAGACATGAAACAAACTATACAGTACTTAATTTCACGAGCTGAGATCCTGATCACGCTGTTCTTGTTCAATGTATAATATTGGAAGAACAGACACACTAAAAGAGATTAACAAATTACCCTATCGGAACACTTTTCTAGAAGGTAATCAGTTCGCCCGAAGCTGACTGCTGGTTAAGACGCGATGCTCATAGTCCACGATGAAAATGGGCTCAAGAATGTCGATGCAATAGAAAAATATAGCTTCGTTGCATATGTTAGAGACTCAATAGAAATGTTAAGCATTGTTTCGTAAAATCCGCATAGAAACAGCACTCACAGGACATGTGGCAGAAAGATACACAATCATACGATGGAGCATGCTATTCTTGCTCATTTATTTCCTGACATATAAGGAAATGAAAACGAACATCCCAGGCATCCTTTAGTGCTTACACTTGCGAGTACAATTATACCTTTAAGAAAAGCCAATATCGGATTCCTGGTTTACATCATTCAGTCTCGCATGAAAGCGTGTTCAAGTTACAGACAGGTCTTTGCATCAGCAGTGTCGGGAAAACTGATCGGAAATTACATTTCTCCTGGTCCCAATGAAGGGCCGTCAGGAAGCCTCGCTACACGAGTCCCTCGCCACATTCACGGCAAGTTGGTAAATGGAAGCGACTCTAAAATAGACCGCAAATTCTACAAAGCCCGGCCTCCATCGAGCGAACCTTGACAACGCGCACACCCACACAGCAGCCCAACACAACTCCTGAATACCGCGCCTCGCAGCTAGGGCGGCCACACCGCAGGCGACGCTGGTCCATTGCCAGGATTGTGGCCATTCTTGGTCACCCACATTGTCCTCCATAGAAATTCAGGGCTGTAGGACGATAATTTAAAAGTGTAATGGATTCAGACGGTGAATGGTGAGAATGCATGACTACGCTGTGGATCAAGAAAAAACAAGATTGTCCTAGAAAAAAATCAATTTCGTTAAAATTCAAATAAATGGGATGTAGATATAAGACTAACAATTAAATACGAAGTAACACGACACGCACGGCCATGACAGCACAACAAACTGCTGACAGCGTTCTAAGCCACAACAAACTGCTGACAGTATTTTACGCCACAACAAACTGCAGGAAGTATTCTACGCCACAACAAACTGCAGGAAGTATTCTACGCTACAACAAACTGCAGGAAATATTCTACACCACAACAAACTGCACGCAGCATCAATGCAGTGAATCTAAAGACGCCAGTTCTGCACAGTGAGACAGAAAGTCTGCAACAAATAATATAATTTTTCACTTAACACAAAAATAAATTGAATAACCTGATTTTTGTTTGAACAGGTTTACAATGGTCTTAAGAAAGCACGAGTAAAGTTTCATTCAATAAACCCTCTTCGCCTCTCTACTACTCGTTTCAACCTCTTTGGAGTTGCCTCCACCGCTGCAAGCACCACATCCATTGGGAATTTCGCCCGTTCTCGTTGCAGTGATAGTTTTAAAACTTTCACTGTTGATTAAAGTTTCTGTACATATTCCCTTCTTAATTAGACCACACACAAAAGTATATTGGGTTCAGATAAGGGCTCGAAGGAGGCCATTCTTCCTTGTCCAGAACATTGTCCCTGAGCCATCCATCGGCTCGTTTGGAAGGTTGAGCGGGTGCTCCATCTGATTCGGAAAGAAAATGACCTGCTTGGAATTCAGTTTAACTAAGGTTCTTCGCCACTGACTTAAGAATATGCCTTTTTGGGTTTCAGCATAAATTTCCCCTCCCTCAGATACAAAACCAGGGGAATTTTCCCCTTTGCAGACACTCCTGCCCAGACCATGGCAGGCGAAAGTTTCGAGTTCAGTGCACGTTCCTGATATTCTCAGGTGTTGCCGAGACACTATGAGTGAGAACGGTATCATTTTCAGAATTAAAGGCTTGTTTAATGGTGAATTTTTTCCCGTCAACGAACACAAAGCGGCGAGCGACTTCTTTTGAATCGTTTTTCCCTTGAGGCATTCACAAGGGAATAGATGTTTCTCAATTTTTGATGGGAGAGTCCCACATTTCTTTTTACAACGTGACAGATTCTCTGGATACAAAGAGCTCTGTAGCCATTTTTCTCAAAGACCTTTGGGGATTTCTTGGAACTTTGGGATAATCTTCTTCTTGATTTTCTGGTTCGTTGCGGTTGTTAGACGCCCACTTCTGGTGTAATCTTTCACGCTAATGGTCTTCTTATAACTTTGGATCGTGCGGTATACGAACCATGTCTCGTCTTGCGAAACTTGAGAGCTCTTAAAGTATCAGTCGCAGACTTTCCTGACCGGTAAAGCTCCTCAAAGATAGCAGACCGTTGACTTTCTATCGCGGTACTGAAATAATTTGTCTAAATAACGGACTAATTTCTACTAGTCCTAAGCATTACACTGTAAAAAAATATTAGATGCGTTCGCTTTTATTATAGTACTTCACATAGTTAAAATAAATGGTAGTAGAACTTATGCGTCACCACTTACCAGTCATCTCTTCGTTTACTGAGACGAACAAAGAAAGAAGGCATGCGTACTACGAACAGCAGTCCCGAACATTTCAAATCCCGCCATGCTGGCCGATTTTACACATTTTCGACACCGCTGACAAAGCTTAACGTAAAATCGACACATATTGTGCGGAACAAAAGAGTCATGTTGTTCATGCTAGCCGTCTTGCCGAAAAAAGCAATCACGAAATAGGCCCACGTTCAAGGTAGTTCCAGCCCCCAGTTTAGAAGATTAAGGCGTGAAGAAGAATGCATGAACCTAGCAAATTTGTTGAGCGTCATCGACCACGTGTGGAAAGTCACTCCGTGATAAGTTAAGTCAGCCCAATTTCGCTGGTCAAAATTGATGCCTGCCGCTGATTTGTTTGTGGTGTCGATGGTGAACCGAAGCTTGCTAATTAAACTTCACAGAGTTCTCATGCCTACGAGTTTCTGAACGGCAAGTTAAATACGTTAATGAAGTAATCCAGTCTTGTTCTCGCTCTGATGAAGATATAGAACCTCCATGAACCGCATATTGATCAATTGTACTTTTACTTTGCTCTCCATTTCTTTTATAAATAATCATCGCGTCTCATCTTTTTAGATATTTGATTACGTTAAAATTCATCGTTTATGGTTTTAAATCTGACTGAGTTTATCTGCAATTTCAGAAGCGGTTGTAGGAGATAAATACTGAAATTTATCCGGAATTCTCCACACAGAAGAACGGGAAACACTAAAAGTACTTCAAATTAGAACAGCTCGTTGCCGCATTTACAAGCTTAGTGAAGCAGAAATTGTTGGGAAAAGACTCCAGGAAATAGCATTTCTGTCCACCAGCGCCCAGTTCAAATTTCTTTCGACGAGGATTAACGTGGATTACGGTTTGCTGAAATAAGTTTACTGAAATACAAAAATACAGCGAAAATGTTTCAACCAATGTTTCCAAGTCGTTGATTTGACTGCAAACAATGTCATCAAACGTTAACAAGCAAATCAGGGTGAAAGTATTGATGGGAATTCGGTACTTTGCAACACGGGTTGGCAAGAAAGCCTCTCAAATTTCTTCAGCGCTAATAAACTGATTCTAATGAATTATTAGAGCTGGATCCATACCAAAACCCAATTTTATTTATGACTCATAGTTTCGTCAACCAATGATTTCGCTGCATTCTACAAAATCTACCATGGGTAGCACAGAAATTAGAGTAAATAAATGTTCCAAATTGGTTTATTAGGTTATAAACATAAAAATACCGGTTTCTTTAAAGTGCTGAAAAGGAAATTGGCTTTTCTTAAGACTTAACCACAACACGCCCGAGTTGAGCTCCACAGTGTGAGAATAATTTTCTTCTCTGTACTATTCCTTTGACATTTTTGTTAAAAATCAATTATAAACGTGAGAATCGGTCAGGAAAGTTTTTGCAGCCACGACAAACCATTGCTTGTTGTCCTTTTATGGCTGATCAGGAACTGATATTTGTTGACAACTGTTTATTGAACCATTGTTTGCTGCCTCATACAACTGATTGGCAAATGACGTTTTTTGTTAACTGTTTATTGAACCATTGTTGGTTGTCCTTCTTATGACAGGTGAGACAACTGACGTTGACAGCTGATGTTTCTTGAACCATTGTTTGTTGCCACTTATCGAATGATTGACAACTGATGTTTATAGAACAATTGTCTGTCGTTTCTTCATGAATGGCTGACAATTGGTATTTGTAGACAACTGATGCTTGTCCCTCCACGACTGACAGAAAACCAGTGCACAGGGAGCACATTTGGACTAAAGGGCCTCATCCAGGCCTGGACGGTCGAAACAAATCTGCACCTGCAACGCGAAACAGGTGGCGTGTGGGGACTAGGCCACGGGGCCATGGAGGTCTTTGGCGAGCTAAATCCATTACGCTGCGAGTAGTTCAATGGCCAAATTGCTCTAATTATTTTACATATACAGGTAAAATCACGCAAAAGTTTTGAATCGTTATACCTAGTAGTCCGATTCCAATTTTCAATCATTGTTGTTCAGGATTGTTTTCTACGGCTAGATCCATTTGAAAAATGATCCCTATTATTGAAGTGTTCTTAGCTTAACGGTGACAGTTCGCAACTGAACAAATCAAATACACTAGAACTACAACAAAGCACCTTTTCTCCTTTAATTTTAAGCATTGAAAGCCCTTCCTGCCTGTAAGAAGAAAGCTCTTGATTCGCCCAAGTGACACTGTTCTATTTACATGAAGCCTCGTTGGGAGTGGGCTATGCCAATTTTTATGATGGAACGAAATGTTTTTCGGGCGAAAAGAATATTAATTCATTGCAAGCGTTAGAGTACGTAACCGATTCTACAAATTTTGAAATCCTTTGTAAATTTTCTCCCCCCGTTGTCCACAACTTGCACAGAGTTCATGCTTCGTCGACGTCGCTTGAACGTCGTATCAAAATATTAGACTATTAGTTAGTGCAAAACTCCCTATGCGTATGAAATGCGATCCAAAGATAGCAAAAAGAAAGTGTCATTTTCTATGGACTTTAGAAAATGTAGAATTTAGGCGCAAGTGTGTTCGCACGTAAGATTCCCTGCACATGTAAACAGCAGGTGAAAAAGAATAGGAAGAAAAGGTAAAAAATAATCAGCGAAGAAGGTATGAAAATGCAAAGAATTAAAGTGGGTACGAAAGATGGAAGTCTCGAGGGTGCGGCTATAGCTGGGGTAACCTAACCGAGCCCATTTAGAGGCGCTAGTCCACATAGCAAAGGATAGACAAACCTAACTAACCTAACCCTACTGCCTGTGATCTATCCTATGCCCTCTGAAGGGCGTAGCAGAAACATTATCATAGCGACTAAGTATGGAATATGGACGTTCGGTTAAAATTTTTAAATCGACCAGGTTTTTGAAGAGTCTATACGTATACAGTTACATGGTGCAAAGAGGTATCAAGGTATCGGCAAAAAAAATTTTTTTACTCCTACGCGTGATTGCACGTGAAATGGTGAGAGCAAAACTTTCACACGTGGCAAACACTCGCACTGCACTTGCAAATTTTATGCGAACGCAAACACGTTATCATACATTCAAGAGTTAAAAATGATTAGGATTGGTATAATATAGGAACGCAAATAATAAATTTATAGCAATGATAAATTAGAATCCTAATACCATTTTATTTGATTGCAAATGAGATTAATTCCATAAATGAGAATATTTTATGGAGTTTGTTTCCACAGTTTTCCTCTGCCTTAATTTCTCTCTTTTAACTTAGGAGAGCTGCTCATGTGGACGCTGCGCCTCGTTTTTACACAACCTTTTGTTGCCCAAATAATTCCCACGATTAGGCTGCCTCTGCGTGGTACGAAACACTAGTGCGACTTTATATACACATTGAATAAAACCGCATTCAGTGCGTTACCAAAAAAAAACAAGAACATCCTCGTGAAAGTGCAGTGTGAAATGTGTGTACACGGTAAAGGTTTAAGGGAATTTCACAGCATGCTTTCAATGAGGCTGCGTTCAATAAGGTAAACGAAAAGCCTGGCAGTACTGCCTGAGTAATACAGTCTTCTCACCGTTTGAAAAGTACGTAATGCTAGACACTACGCAGTTGAACTAAGCAGAGCCATAGGAGTGCCAATTAACTTATGAAGTAAACAATAAAAACTCCGATAACTATTCAAGGGCCAAGAAAATCGTACAGTGGCTCATAATATGGCTGACAGAAGAAGATCCTGTAGCGATATGTGGCTGACAGACGCACGGTCACTCCACCGTCAAATGACACAGTAAGGCGAACACCACTCCACATTGACGACAGAAGCACAGCCAATAGGCTTTAAAATATCTAGAAAGAATAAAATATCCGTACATTGGAAACCAAACCAAAACTAATAAGCCTCATAATGACTAAAAAGACCAAACAACAAAGATGTTAATTATCAGTCGGTCAGTTTAAAATTCCATAGCCTCGTCAAAGGCGATCTCAAAAGAGTTCAAAAAAAGGGATCATTTAGTATGGACTTGAGGGAACGTAGTATTTGTGCACGAGTGTATTCATGCACAGGGATCCCTGGGCATAGGAACAGCTAGGTAAAAAGTAACAGGAAGAAAAGATAAAGAATAAGGAACAAAAAAGGCATGAAAATGGAAAGAAGCAAAATGGGCACGAAAGATAGTAGTCCTGAAGGTCTTGTTAACACTGAGGTAGCCAACAAAGTTTCTCTGGTAAAATAACAGAACTTAGGTGACCAAAACAGTGCTAATAGGCTTAGGAAGGGCTAAAAAGACCAAAATAACAAGGCTTGGGTAGTAAAAGAAAAGCCAATAGGTCTCGGAATGAGCAAGAAGACCACAATAACATAGCGTGTGTTATATAACACAGCCCAATAGGCTTTAAAATAACTAAAAATACAAAATAAAACAGCACACGTGACAAAAAAACAAAACCCATAGGCCTTAAAATAGCTAAAAAGACGACAATAAAGACGACAAAAGACGGGCGCCAACTCCGGCAGTTGACACGCCTGATCTGAGGGCGATTACGTGCTGCTAGGGCAGTCACAGAGGTCCATTGAGGAACCGATATTGGCGCCGATATTTACTGTCCAGCTCTCAATAACAACTCAGAGCTATCGAGAAATCATATAAGCTTTATTGCGCGAGGTGCACGAATAACAGTTTTGCAGACTTTTTGTGGACGCAGCAATAGCTAATAATCGATGCGATCACGTCTCTATTTCCCCACCAGAACATAAAATTTCGAGGGAATACCATGGTTTCCGTGTCTTAGAAGTTGTGTTAAGAGGCGCAAGCGAAGACCGTGTTTTATCGGCAGCACTACGCTGCGAACGTTCTCTGATCACGCTCCTCAGACGACATATGGGTCCTCGCTGGGAAATTTCGGAAACATACTCTACGGTAATTACTCCTAGTGTTTAAGTAACTCGTACTCTATAGCTGATTCAAATTTTCCTATACTCTTTCGTTACTACAGTGTTTCGTAACTTTTCATAACAACTGAAACAATATTTAACCCGTAAATTTTATAATTTTATAAAGAAACGAGTTAATTTTTCATAGCAACTGAAACAATATTTATCCCGAAGATTTTATAATTTTACAATGTAAACTAAGTTACATTATGAACTCCCACATTCTTACCTCTTTAAATATTTTTCTGCCATTTAAATATTTTCCTAAAACGGTTTTTTCTTCGACCAAATTCTCATAGGCAGAAGACTAAATCCGCACCAGAAGAGCTCTTAAAAGGGATATGAAACCGGCACATTTTACGTTAGTTTTGGTCTCCGGCATCCGGTATCGTGAAAGCTTCTACAATCCTGCGTTCCATTCACAGCACCATAATCAGTCCGCACTGTATACGCATTTCATTTTCTTACGACTTCCACTCCCTGGTACCAAGACGCGACGGCTCAGCTGGCACAATTCGTTCGTAAGAGGACCACGCTCGACCATGCTGCTTATAGTCCTTCTGCTCGTCCTCACGCGAATGCTCATAATCCTCCCAGTCACATGAATAGTCGTGAGCAAATTCGTGAATTTCTTGATAAATAACCTTGAAGCAATGAATAATATCAAGCCACGCCAATCAAAATAGGCATTCTGACAAAAAGAATTTAAATATTCACGCTTGTTATGTTAATACTCGAGTTGAGCATGGGATTCATGTACAAACTAACTTCCGACTCATGAATTTTCTTGCTTCAAACGCACACAGTAAGGGAATGGGTCAACCGATTTCCAAAAATATTGAATTTCGCAAGCTCTTTCAGCCCACGAAGAGTTGATGCATCTGTTTCCACAGAGATTATGTTCGCAGTGATGCAGGTACCGCAACTGGCGTGAAGTGGTCTTCTCTGAATACAGGCAAAATAATTCTTTATTAAAGAAGTTCTTAGGCTTGTCAAGAACCCTCTGAAAAAACACGGTCAATAATCGGAAGCTGGAGGTCATATTTGCAGAAGCCACACTCTTTTCGCGAATGATTCCGGACAAAGAAAGACGCCGGTGGAACAGACCAAAGAAATACTCTCAGGCTTCTGGAGGCACTAATGATGTCTTCCCTGTGCGCCTGGAGCTGTCGGGCGCATCCTAGTGTTTGCCTGTCGCTGTAGGTTACGCGGCCTCGCACCACCGCCAAAAAATTGCCGTGATGGTAATATTCGCGTAGTGATTACATGACAGCGCAATGCAACACAGACAGCAAACGCAGTCTGTGGTCAGTAGTCTTAATGATAGTACTTCGTATGAGGCAAAGCGAATGGTGGTACATTATCAATTAAATGTATGACTTCTGTTTTCCTCTCGGTAATTTAGAAGAAGTCGTTTTTCAACGATTTATAAGAATGAGCGGAGAAGCTATGGTAATGACGTATATTAATAGGCAGGAAATATGCATGATTCCGTAGAAAAAGGGCCATCACGGTTAACTGTTCAGCAAGTCTTTATAAAAATAAAGTTTAAATAATTTTCCAGGGATTCCTTAGGTTTTTTTGGGGTTTTCTGAAGAGTAAAGTGTACAGTACTTAACCTGCAACAGTTGAGGAATGAATACGATGCAATAGATGAGCAAAATTTCAGTAAAAATGCTATTAAATCTGCATGCCCCACAGGGTTACGATGCCAGGCAGAGCTGTGCGGGTGAAATTGTCTCCAATTTCAACATATAAACAAAGTAAAGAAAAAGTATGTCAATTTGGTACTTTCTGAACATCAAAAATTAATTTTACGATACTTAACAAATACTCTACAATCAGTCGGAGTGTATTTATATTATTTGCGACGCGCTGTGCCTCTGTACTCCGAGTGAACTTTGAGCTCAGATCGAAGGATGTGAGAACATCCACTCAGTATGAGGGACTGAAGAGGTGCCCATAGCTCTATTTGGACACTGAATAAAGAATTAAATCAGGCATTCCTTATGATCACAGTCACTCAAAAATGTGTCTCTTTATGAGTAGAATACTACTCTTGAATAGTACTCGTAAACGAAGTTTTGCGAGAATTTTGTAATAAAAATCAACGATGCTCACACACAATGATCTTGAAATTTTAAATTGCAAGCCAAGTTGTAGTAGCAGTGAAAGCAGCGCTTCAGAAACTCAGTCTATCTCGCACCGAAATAGTAGGGACCATTTAGTATGGACTTAAGAGAACGGGGATTCTATGCACATGGTGTGTTCCCACACAAGATCCCCTGCGCATAGAAACAGCAAGTTAAAAAGGAAGAGCAAGAATAGACAAATAAGAAATAGCGAAGAAGGAATGAAAACGGAAGGAAGCAAAGTGGGCACGGAAGACAGAGGTACCCTAAAGCTGAGGTACCCTAGCAGTACTCCCCTGGGGGCGCTAGTCCCCATAGCATAGGATAGGCAAACTCAACTAACCTACCTCTATTGCCAATGGCCTATCCTATGCCTCCTGAGGGGAATAGCAAGCCAAGAAGTGCCATCATTATCGGATATAAATTTTCAAGTCTCAGTCATACGGGCCTGGTTTCTCAGCCACATGGTTTTAGAGTTTCAGGTATGACCGTGAGATCCCACAGTCTAAATTTACCAGGAGTAAATCGGGTGAGATGCTAAGGTAAAATATGGCTACTATGTACTTCCTATACCACAGCTTAACTCCTATTATTTGAGTTCCACGGTCCCCTAATTTAAGATTAAAAAGTTTGAATAAGTCACTAATAAAGGATGCCCCGACTTCTCCCGGCTTCATTAAACCAAAAACGCTTAAGGACGCTTTTTTGGTTAAAAAAATTAGACACCTGCAGCGAAATTCAGATCACTCAAACTAAAACGCACAACGTGGAATGTTTCGCGTGCACGAAAAAGTGAAATGAAAATAAAACTAAAAATATATTGAGGTGACTGATCTTGGGAAACCTTGATATTTATTGCCGGATCGGGAATACATTTTTAGCGGCTCAAAAATCATGAATAAATTTAACAGATAAAAAATGTGAAAAATATTTGCAATAGTTTTGCTGCGTTTTTTTTGACAGACTAAATCCATCCAAAACTGTGAGATGGTGCAGTGATAGTTATGTATTTGAAACCGACGTGGACAGCAACAGTAAAAGTGCGTCTTTGTAGGAGCTCCGGAGCGGCAATCATCGAGCAAAGAAACAAAAGCCTAGAAAATATTCCTTCACAATTTGATAATACAAACATTTACAAACATAAGAGGACAGCGAACGTTGTTTGAGCTGTGTACAAAAATATTTTTATAAATAAATAATTTCCTTTTATTTGCTAGCCCCTGATTTAATCCAGTTTAAGTTTTCGCCACCCTATCGGTAAATTTATAAGATGATCCATAAAAATACTCGGATGTGCTAAATTATAGATAAAATAATGATAGATGTTCCGGCAATAAAGTTACACAGGGATCCCTTCCGTAAAAGTGCGATGCCTCAACGCAGGTGAGATTAACATATTTTTAGAAGCTTCAGTACTTCTGCAACGTTTCGAACCCAATGTTTTGCTGCCATCTTTCACACTTACTCTGTAATATCAAACATACTAATACTTTTTATTATTATATACTACATCATGCAGTTTGCCCTAAGCATAAGGAAAAATGCAGAGAGAGATAGATTACTTCTCATTAGTAATATTTTTAAATATATTTTCGCAATTCTTAAATAAATTTCTGAATGTACAAACACGCGAAGCATGGCAATTTTACATTTACATACAAAAGGAAAACAAAACTACAACTCGTAAACATATCCACAATGCGGGGTACTTGTACCCGTAAGAAATTTTTCAGTTAGTCGCTATCGTCATGGCCACGAAGACAAAAGCTCCCACTAAGTTGAAATTACTACCGCCCCTTGTTTCAGTACAGTTGCTTCGCTAAACTATTTCCAAAGAAATAACTACTTTGAGGCATTCCTTTTTCCACGTAGAAACCAGCTCCCTAAACGCAGCGGGAGAACTAAGCGAGCAGCCAGGAAACTCTCTAATACTAAGAAAGACCGTCTTGTTGAAATTAATTTATTTACAGGTTTAGGGCCACGCTCAGTGCCCAGTCCGTCAGATTATATATCAGAGGTCGCGTTCGTCTCCTCTGGTTAAATACCATTCATTTTAAAAATAAATATAATACGTCCTGTCATCTCTTGACCAGTCGCACGACTAGTTATTAACATCTCTCGTCCAGTCACAATACAGCCAGGCCCACCTTTGCTTGGGGAAAAAACAGTCACGCGAGACAATATTTTGTTCAAAGCTTAAATTTACCCAGGACTGACAGTGTTGTCCATCGATGATTCTATATTCTACGAAATGTCCTTTCCCTCATTGAGACTTCTGACAAGGTTTCTCAGTGCATCGAACTTCTTCTTCTGAACTTGTTTATTATGATATTCAGCAGATTTTTACTTGGACTCTTTATAATGGCCCCAAAAGTTCCCAAGGTCTCTTTGGATAGTTTTTCAAATATCTTATAGTTACTTCATAGACACTGATATCGAGAGAAATTGAAACAGATTGGGTCCGTAAAGATCATACGCTTCAAAGCATATAACCCAAGAGGGGAATTAAAAAAGTATGAAACCATATTTCGCATCACTTCTCTCACAAATACCGGTCATTCTTCAGTAGTTAAATACAATCTGACTTGAATTCTCTCCTAGAATTCATTAAGATTTTCTTGGTGTGATAACAAAAGACTTCAACATGAAGCGGCCTCACAGGAGTCATCAAATACTGCGGAATCAGGGAGCGTTCCGACCACTTGACTGCGAGGCATGACCCTGGGATCGAAGCCTCTGGTTTCGTTGTTGGCCTTCTATTTTTTCCAAATGGATTTAAGACTAAGTCTCTCCTTCAGGTGACCTTGGAGTTAGGGTTACAATGCCAAGACTTAAGCAATGACTGTGATGTTGCGAAATAAATTATTTTCGTGATATTTTAGGACAGTATACTCGTGACAAGAAGAGCTGTCTTTCATCCACCAATTTCTGCTCGTATTCCAGCAATATGCGGGACGAAGTTCAGACACTATGATGACTGTTCAGAAACTAAAAATAAAGTAAACCAAGTGAGCAAAAATCTGATAAATATTAAGAGAATTATCGACGTTGCGATGTGTGGTGTAACTTTTTGCGAGACACACTGTTTAGAATATCACCGTCGAACGTTCGTATGTATTCGACCGCGATTCGCTGAAATACACCGAAAATTACATTCACCCCTGGTTTAGCAAAAACAAATTAACTCATTCTAACCTAATTACTATTATTCAACTTTGGGTGTGCCAGAATTTCAACTCTGAAAAAAAACTTGCTATGAGTTCACTCGTGCCTCCTTGACTTCCACCGGTTTACACCTACCATTTCCAAATATTACTCATACGGCTGGAAGAAAGTAAGAAAATCCCTGAACAAGGCACGCATTAATCAAAAACCTTGCATTAATTAATCAAAGGGGTTAGTGAGCGTGTAGCGCTGAATGTAAGCACAGATTTCGTCTCTGGTTTGAATTGAGTAACTGAAAGCTTGTGATGCTGCAGCGCAAAAAAAACATCTGATTATTTGTTCGGGGAAAGATTCCCCCACGGATGCTAGTATTGTTGGCACAGAAATTATCGGGCTTGTGCATTCATTTAGTACGTTAACGCGATAGACGACATGATAATTTCGTGTTTCACAAATATGATCTCGGACCCAAACCGAAGTTCCGACTTTGCGTTTCATCTTTCTTGAAAAGATGCGCAAGATTCCCGTAGTAATATTTGAGTGGGTGATGCAATTGTCAATGCATGAAAATCACACAACATTAACTTGCATGCGTTGTAGCGGCCTAATGAAACATGGTCTTAGAATTTAATGAATCCACGTGAACTCGCTTCAGATTTCCGTGCGTGTGTACAGACATATCCAACGAGTTCGGTTTACAAGACCTCAAAGCGTGCGTCAAAGGCCGCTCCACTAAAGGCTAACTGATGACCAATTTGACCTCCTGACCAATCGGAGCCATCGTGCAAAAGTAAGCAATAACTTCAGTGGACTGCTACGGAGGAAATTCGAGTTTAGGAGGAAATTCGAGTTTCGGAGGAAATTCGACTTTAGGAGGAAATTCGAGTTTCGGAGGAAATTCGAGTTTCGGAGGAAATTCGAGTTTCGGAGGAAATTCAAATTTTGGAGGAGATTTCCCAAGCCTAGATGAATGGGATCCTGCAACCTACCATTAACTATTGGAAATTTTAGTTATACTGAAAACCACAGCCAATATTTGTTAGCAGCAATATGAAGAAACGCTCAAAAATATACACGAATGTTAAGTAAGCCCAGGAAGAACTTATATTGTTCAGAAATAATTTCCTCTATGAGTTCAATCATAGTTGAATAAACGAAATCGGTATAATGGTCGGATCGACGGCATCTTAAAACTTACTTGAACAGGGCCATTAACTACATACTTCGGAAAGAAAAACGAAAGCTTCAATGTGTCGACAAGCATTTGACTAGATTCATACTGTAAAGCTTCGTCGTATACTTGAAGATTAATGATATCCAAGCAAAGCATTGCGTGTGGAAAGGTAGATGTTTCGGTCACGAAACAAAGTGAAAGAAGGAGTACGAAGGCAGTAAACTTTCTCTTATGTTTGAGAGATGAAAGTAAAATGGGAAGATGGGTAGAAAATTAAACGCTGGATGAACTGAGCAATGCTAATAGAGTACTTGAACATTAGCTGAGCCAATGAGAGGAATTTAAACTCAAATGGTTTAAATTTTCACTCATTGTAGGGTTCAAGTTTTCAGCTGTTGAACAGTATACCCACGCACATATCCGAGTCATCATGTAGGATTTAAACTGAAAGTTCGAGCGCCGCAAGAACGAACTCTTGAAAACAACGACGAAGTTTAAAAAGAGTTCGAGGTACGCCATCGAAAAGTACGTTTATTGGTAGGAAAAATGCAGCATTATTTTCATCAACGTTAGAGGCAGTTTATGTTAAAGAATACCCATGCAGGACTTGTTGAAATGTGAAAAGTACAGTCCCAACAATCGATTCCAGAAATACATAAGTATCGAATAAATAAATGTAACAACGAAAAATTATGTAATGTATGGAACAGAGTTGATGTATATTTACATTTTGTAGCAAGTGACACTTTCTCAATACTAGTTGCTCTTCCCCTGACTCAGAATGCTAATCAACCCGAACAAACTATGCTTCGGTACGACGATCTTTGCAGGAGACTCACAAGTATTGGTAAACACTCTTACTATCAGTATGGTACCATTCACCTATGACCCCCTGATACCGCCACCAATTCAACATAATGTTGCGATGAAGTCTATGTCAACACCACTGTAAATTTCACAAAGAGAGACACACATGCACACCAATTAAACACGTTGACTACGATTCTCCACACAGGTAAAATTACCTGCCGACAAATATCTCTACTGTGAATTTAAAAATAAAGATTTTGGTATCACAAATTTGGTTACTCTATTAATTTTCTTTCTAATCAGAACTAGCTTATTCGATTGATGAACACAAATTTGACGAAAACTCGAAAATTTGTATTGATACATGATGGTGCTTTGGTTACATTAGGTTGGGTTAGATGAGCGCGTGTACCATATATGACCCAATCCGGAGGCAAAATGTTATGAAAATCTCCAGTATTGCTAAAAGAACTCAAAATCCATCCACGTTTCGAGTGGGTACGGTGGGAAAACCAAAACCTTAATAATAAAAATAACAATAATCCATTTACGTTGATGAACCAGAGTGATTAAATAAGCTAACCTGCCTGGTGCAGATACTAGTGTGTGGCGTGAATTTTGTACCTGGCAATTAGGTGTTAATTCCAACCTGCTTTTATTACAAACCAACAGGAAATGCCCAGTATTCGTAAGATTATTGAACATTTTGTATCATACTCTTGTTCAATACAAAGTATCATACCTGTATTTTGTATTATACTTGCGTTACGATGATTTTGAAATAATATACTGTTATAACATACTTGTAACTTTATACCAAACTAGTACTTAGTATTATACTTGTGTTATGTCGATCACCGGTATTCTACTGAAGGCAGGATTATTTAAAAATCTCTAAAATGAATTAACAAGATTACGTTTTACATAGTTCGGAAAATAAAACATTATGGTTGGAACCCATGGACAACCCTGAAGTGAAGTTTTGTTACAAAGCGCAAAAATCCCATGACCTGAAGGTCCCTCAGGGTGCATAGAAGAAGCAGTAGGATTCAGTTAGTTAGGGTTGTCTATCTTGTACAACTCTTGCGGTCCCAGGACACTGTCAGCGTGCCCCGGCTACAGACAGGCCTTCTGGATATCTATCTTTCATGCCCACTTAGATTCTTTCAGTTTTCAGAGCTTGTTCGACGACTTTGCTATATCTTTTTTTCCTCTTCAGTCTTCACTCGTGGATCCTGCGTGGGAATACACCTCTCGCATAGATTCCTGTTCTCTACGGTTAATACTAAAAGATCCCTTCTCTTCAGGGTTAACGAGGTCAAGTCAAAATAATCCCAGTCACTGAAGCGCCACAACCCCTACCACTACTACGACTACCACTACTACGACTACCACTACTACGACTACCACTTCTACGACTACCACTACTACGACTACCACTACTACCACTACCACTACCACTACTACGACTAGCACTACTGCCTGACCTGAATAAGTTTAACAGCTCCCCTAAGGCCTACCCCAGCTCACCGTCAGTGGTCTCACAGATGAGCTTGAGTGGGCTGCCCTCATCGTAAGGGCCCACCACACCGTACACCGTCTGCCCTGACGTCAGCAGGATGACGGGTGGCGACGGCGGAACTGCACAGCGAAGGTTTCCAGTTGTCAAAAACGAATAAAATTATATCTGTGACGAACAGAGTTTACATAATCTATGTTGCTTGTTTTGTAGCAAGTAGGTAGCATAGGTAGTTTAACTACAAACAAAAGAGTTTCTTGCTTCGCAATAACCAATAGTGATTACTGCGAAGACCGCAGATTACGGAAAAACATTATACAACTGTGGAGACGGTGATTGTAGATTTTAATGCAAGTCCCACGCCGAAATTTCCACGTCGAACTCAGAGCAAAATACACCTGGATGACCTATGGCTCCCAGATTAGACGTGCATGAATCTACTTCACATAATGAAAAGATCTAATTGAAGTTTTAAAGAAACCGATGAGAGGGAAAAATCGAACGTAGAGCGTCCTAGAAACTAAGTTTATGTACTATGCATATTATTATGTAAAAACGTTCATAGGTGTAAATTTACGTTTGCTACATAAATTCAACATTTTCAACATAATCTTATTGTCTAAACTTTATTCCTATTATTCTGATGATAAGCAATGACTTCAATCAAAGGTCCATAAGCCATCGGGAACTTATATTCGTCGTGTATGTCAATGCTCTTGCTACGTTGAATGTACCGCTTCGCGTCCGATCGTCGTTTATATTAATCATTTATATTAAAAAACCTGGATGGTTTCTACAGGTTGAATGCGATTTCCCAGCTACCTCGAAAAATTACAAGAAAAATATCACTGGCATTTGATAGTGGCAAATGTGTTAAATGAAGGACTCAAGCGAGCCAGCGGAAAATATTTCGGTAAAATATCATCCCAATATGCCGCCTGGTCTTCTTCTTCCACTAGCCTAAAGTGAGCGCCTCATACGACATTGTGTACTCGTACACCACTTGATGTACTGCAGAAATATACATGCATTCGTCCGCAATCATGTCCCTCCATTTCTCTTGCAAACATTTCTCTTAAGAAAGTTTTAAACATACACGAATCGTAAGTTGATCAGCTCTAGAATGCAAATGAAGTACAAGATATTCATCGAATTAGTATGAAGAGTTTGATTTTTCCTGTTCTTAAACATTGTAAAAGGAATGTCGTTTTGGTGCACAAACCAATTGCGAAAAAGAACTCCTTGAATATCAAATTTTTTTCAGTGAAAAGAAGTCGTCGCTGCGAAAAAATAAAAGACAATTAGGTTTACACGAACAAATTTTCTGAGCAAATAATGTCCTCCATAAGTCGAGTGGAAGTTTAATTATGAATGTTTGAATTATGAAAACAAGTTCAATAACATTTTCAACTCGCTTCCAAATGTAATCACTAAATTTGGATAACAATGAGTTTTACTCTTAATTGTTAATCATATTTCTTATTTTTGAGTGAATGAAAAACATGGAATTTATGAACCCTACAACCCCGCCACACAACAAATACTTTCACTTGCGGAAACATTCGTCTTGAAACATTTCGGGTCACTGTTTTTTAACTAGAAAAATGCAGGCCTGGTAGCAAGAAAGTTATTAGTATTATAATCAGGATTTACAGTTCTCTCTCTCCCTCCGCATGCTGTGTGGTCTAAAGAGATCAACGAGACGAGTCCATTTAATATGAACTTCAGAAAATGCGGAATATATGTACAAGGTGTGTTCCCACACGGGATCTCTTGTGCATGAAAACAGCACTTTACGAATGAAGAAGAAGGAAAAACAAAGGAGTAGAAATGACGAAGAAGGTATGAAAATTAAAAAGGAGTAATTAAATGTGTACGAAAGAAGGCCTATTTATATCTGGATAACATACAAGTGCCCCCCTGGAGATGCCTGGCTCCATAGAATACGATAGGCAAACCTAACCCTATTGCCTATCCAACGCCCCTCTAAGGGAAGTAGTAACAAGATCTACAGAAACCTGCAGCCCTTACAATCTGTCAATTTACTGAGATAAACAGGAGATTTTCTCCCAAGTGGTTCACTGCATTGGTGTTCCAGTTCCCAGAAAGCTCCACTGTGACTCCATCAGAATGTAGCCTGAAATGATCGATGCGTGATTGCTTCTTAAGAACACGCTTTGGAACGCTATTACTTGAACTGCATTACTCGTAATTCTAGAGCGGCTGTCACATCAACACTAAAACGAAGATGGTGTCGTTTTTAATACCATTTCCCCTTTGTGACTGTGTCACATCCTACCCACCTAGTCATTTGGTGTGATTTAGTCGTATGTGTATGGGAAATTCCACTATTCTTGATCTAACAAGAAATGTTTAATACCAATCACATTAGGAGGAGGGTATTTACTAGCCGTCATTTAAGTGTTACAAGAAGGATACTATTCATGTAATGTCTGTCTCCAATAAAGGGAAGTTTGCATGAAATGTTGGAGATTTGAAACGAGTGAAAATGAAAGATATGGCTCTAAGCAGACGTCACAGAAAATCCAGAAAACGAATACGATAGCGTTTTGTGTAGCCCCTCACTGATCATCCGAACAAAATACACTTAATAAAACTCGTACGAATAAAATTACTCACATCTCGTAACTGAGAATCCCACAAATGATTTCGAATTGTCAATAAAAGAATCAAAAAAGGGGGGAATACTTCGTCAAAGTTGAGTGGTTCTGACTAAAATTAAAGTTGAGGCCACAACAGCCTGTACAATATAGAAGGCTTCTGTTGGTCGCCAAATCTGAGAAATTTTGCGCCGGCCGCAGAGTTGGGGGAGATTATGGACGAACAACCGTGAATTTCTGCCAAAAGTTAGACGACAATACAGCGTTGGAAAAATGCCCATGTTTTATTGGAGCGACATGCAGCTCACCGAGACGACATGCCGTCCACTGAGTTGACGTCAGCACCCATGCAGTGCCTCTTCGTCAGCCTGTGATTGTCAGCTGACACATCGAGGGAATCTCGCGAGTTTGATCAATACATTGCACCCAAATCAAGGTCGACCCCATTCTTTAAAAATCCGAATATTTATCCTCACTTGACCAGTTATTTGACTAAATATGTACGAGCTAAATCTGCCTTTTGTACCTAAATTTGGCTGGAACTGCAGAGCCCTCATGCGCCGTTGAAGTTTGTGACGTACTATTTCGGTGCTTTCTGTGCTTCAGTTATCTTAATCAGATAAAAATATATCAATAATCATTACAGTAAGTTTGTATACATGATAAAAACACTCATTCGAAGTAGCTTATCGAGCAATATTTCGCAATCCAATCAAGTACGTTTCCGACTGCGGAAACTGTCTGCATAATTTTTCCTTGTTTAGTAGTCCTCGATGTAAGCCGTACTTGTTTTATGCAGAATTTGATTTTTTGTTAAAAGTTTCACACATTTCGAATGCCTGATACTAAAAATTTTGCCCACCAATTAAATCACTCATAGAATAACAATGATACAACATCGAGGACTCCCAGCCCTGCACACAGCCATTTCCGCATCTCTTTACAACACTCTTTCTTCAAATATTATTTTTTCACTATTATTATTTAACGACATCATGCATTGAATTTATACTCAGGTAAAGCAAAGTATTCGTTAAAGGTGATTTCATGAATTGTGCGCCGACGGCAACAAACAGCGACTGAAGATATCAGCTCAAAGTAAAATAAGATGACATTTTATTTCATCTCAAAGTGGCAGACTCCGAGTGCTCGGTGAGGCTTGGCCGCCGCTGCTGCCGTGTTTGTAGCAGCCGCTCGCATTGCTCCGACCTTCAACTTTTGACTACTTAAAGGTAAATGTTCTCGTTAAAAAGGGAATTAACCCTTTAACTTTTGACTACTTAAAGGTGAATAATCTCGTTAAAGAGGTAATTGACCCTTCAACTTTTGACTACTTAAAGGTGAATGTTCTCGTTAAAAAGGGGAATTGACCCTTCAACTTTTGACTACTTTAAGGTGAATGTTCTCTTTAAAAAAGGGGAATTGACCCTTCAACGACCCAAAGGTAAGGTTATCTTTAAAAAAACGTTAAATTAACCTTTCAATGACCAAAATTCGAATGTTTTCATTAACAAAAGGTAAATTAACCCTATTACGACCAAAGGGTAAATGCACTCCTTCAGAAAGGGAAAATTAGGACTTTATCAACTAATAGGGCACTACGGTCCGCTTTCATGTGCTATCATACTGCAGGTGTGCTCAGGGCTTCAGCAAGTTTTTCCGAAAACAGAGCTAAATGAGGCTTTTCTCATGATCAAATTTGTCTTTAACACGTTAACCGCCATTCTCGACACAGGTAAAATTACAAGTCGTCAAATATCTCTCGTGAATTTAAAAATGGAGGATTTGGCTTTAAAAATTTCGGCTAACTTATCAATTTTCCTTTTAATTTACATTAGCATGTACGGGTGATGACCAGAAATTTCATGAAAACTTGATAAATTTTCTTCATATATATTGCTGCTTTCGCCAGGTTAGGTTAGGTTAGACGACCTCGTGTACCACATGTGGTACACGTGGCGGTTAACGTGTTAAAGGGTTAACTCTGCAATTGAATGACGGACGGGTCGAAATGACTAATTTCGAAATTTCAAATTACTATCACAAGCTTCCATAAAGTGGATTCAAATTGACTAAGAACATTTTATGCTTATTTTACTTCTTTATTCAGCATTAAAATATCATTTATTTCATGATACAGGGTGGCACAGAAAAATGGGACTTTTAAAAGCCCCAGTAAAATGGAAAACTCAACTACAAATTTTACTAAGAGCAGTTGAACAATTACAACTTCACCTTCAAGAGACAGTAATCCAATTTATCAAATTTAGAAAATTTCGTCCTGTAGATTCTGTAAGATGCCACTAAGCATTTGAAGAATTCCCGTTTTTCTGTGTCACCCTTTGTAACAATTTACATTTCCACTTTGATTATTAAAATGTCTTTCTTGTGCTAAAATGACATTCAATGTAGATGATGTCAAACTTGATGGTTCCGACGCAATTAGAAGGGAAATCTGGAGCAAACCGAAGCATATCGGACTGCACCATACAGTAGTCCACCGATCATCCCGAGATGTCAATGAAATCGTCGGGAAGTTCAGGATAGAAGCGAACTCGCAGCCTGCCTAACTTTGTTGCTGGATCGAGTATCGGTGAGCTCCAACGCCGTAATTGACGCCAATATGGCTATGAAATTAAACCGAAAAAATAGCAGGACTAACGTTTGGGATATAAAAGACTCAGAATTTACTACCTCAGCTTAGTTCTCGGTAAAATGAAGTAAATACTTAACCCTTCACACGAAGTTTTTTGCTCATGGTATAAAGAAGAGGTGTATTGCTTACACAATGAGAGGTTTCTCAGTTCTTCCGTCTGTGAGGTCGTACTGTCTTTAACGTCCTCAGAACATCTATTTACTTACAGGACACCGTCTCCTTTCACTTTAATGCTCACGAAAAAAACAATTAAATTATTTTTACAAATTTTGCCACAATCTAACGGTAGGTTACCAACAACAGCAACGACGTCATTTCCACTTGGTTACGGCCCATATTTGAGGTCAGTTGAGTTAGCCAGCTCTACATTCAATACTTTGAAAGAGAGATTGGAAAGGAAAGATTATACAAGCAGAAATTAAGAAGGAGAAAAGGCGGAAGAGAAAATATCGGGAATGAGAAGAGGCGTCATAGGGAGAGAATATAGTGCCGGCTCTACCGGCAAGCTTGAGGATTGTTTGAAGTGTACATGAGCGTAAGCTGGAAGTAAAGTTACTTAGCTATCGAACTTTTACATGTGATATTATGTTGACCGTGAGGTCCAAATGGAATCTTATAACATATTTGAAAGAGTGCAAATTTCTCAGGAACTTGATTATCATTCAATTTCAGCATCGCTGCGGTACTGTATCTACATTACGGCATGGAAACGCAAGTCTTAGTCTCATTTTCTCTGAGATCCTTTCACGTGATCACAGGCGATCACGAGGACAGCACTGAACATGCTGAAGCCTCATTGTAGCATGCAAGACAGGGCGTCATGCCCATCACATGGCCTAGCATGCTAGAGTCAATACAGCGCGTGGTGGTAAACACGCAGTCTGGCTTGTCATGATAATCCTTCAATGCTACACTTCATGTAGACTTCTTTCGCGGTCTGCAAGGCAAGGTCACGTGTCCAATATGAAAAACTCCACCAGCATAGAGCAGCGGGTCTAAAATTTGACCCTATCATTATGACACTACAACACTGCACTTCATGAGTGCCGGCAATGAAGGAAGCAGATGTAAGGAGTTGCGGTTGAGGCACGTCACAATGGGCACATGGAATACCCATAATTAGGCCCAGACAACGGGCATCAAGCCAGTCCGTGCTTCTCACAAAAAATGCTGGGCTTTTGCCGCAATGCTATCATGTCTAAAGGTCATGTGAGCTTCATTTCATTAGGGCGGTAATGCGATGAAGCCTGACAGGGCCGTTGTCTGTATTCAGATGGCTTTGCTCAATGAATTCAATTCAAAAGAACAGGTTTGGACAAATGAAATGATAGTATGGAAAATGGAAGAAAAACTGAATGGAGATGCAATTAATGCAATGCTGTCAGCACGCGCAACTCTCGAACTGCACGAACGTCAGCACGATTTAAGAAATGGCGAAATGTTGACTAAAACACGGCTGAAAACCTAGTCCTAGTTTCAAGACTTCGAGCTCTTAACACGTAGCCTGCGTTAGGCCGCACCATTGTTAGGTTATTCCAGAGTCAGGTTAGGTTTGAATTCTGCGACACCTCGTGTTTAGAAGCCTAACGCGCTTCCTTCTTGTTCGCTTTCCCCTTTCCTCGGTATAACGGGCTTAGCTATTTCAATAATTCAAATGGGAGTTTTCTTTAAAAGTAATCAAAATATGAGAGTTGACTTACAGGCAAACCATTACTTAACATCGGAATGAGTTGCATCGTTGGGGCACCCGTGGCCCAACAGGCAGGGCAACGTGTTATTTGCGAGCATTTGTTCGTAATAAAAACTGAAAGAAACGCACGCAGGTGAACTTTAAATCTTCGTTAGAGTTTAGGCAGGTGAAGCTACACTACTATTTTCATACTTGAAGCAATTCACGAAACGGGCCAAAAAATCTAAATAAGCCTTTATAACACAAACGCAAGCCCGCACTCTTATGTAATTACAAACACAAAATTTACAGCGTAAATAATTTCTCTCATGTGTACGAACTGACGTCGATTAAATAGTGTCATTCATTCCCGAGCATAGTTCACTAGAAGTGAAAAAGAACAATTTAATACCATCACATTTTTGCCTCAAACATCTGATCCTGAGAACTGCTCTCGAGGTGTACGAAGAAATGAAGAAGACTCTAGGAAAAAAACGCAAGTTCAAGAAACGCGATTCCTTGTAAATTGAGATGAATGTTTTTTGCTATCCTGCAGGTTACCTATGAATGATATTAAATTTCTGTACCGCATCTGCTTCTCATGGCGGCGTTCATTCGAGAAATGGTTTGATGAAACGAATTTTACATTACGTTTCAGAGTATGTTTCCTCTCAGCAGTAAATTTTGTGGTATCCCACAAAAATCGTAGTATAGCTAAATGTATTAGACGCAACGAAATAAACATTAAAACATAGCTGCTTGTGTACATCAGAATTACAATTTTAGGCCAAACTTGGAAGCTCGAAAGAAGAGGTTTAAAGTGAACAAATAAAAAAACCCTGGCGTCCCAGTTGAGTGTAATTGGAATTCTAAGCTTGGATGCAATATCACGCACCATTAGAGTCTCTTGTGTCAAGATTCATCCTTGAATTTACCCCTTAATTATTGTTGTTTTCCGAGGGTACAATCGACACCAGCGTCAATTTATCAAATAATTTGAGAATTCCATCTGAACAAACTTCTCAGTCTTTTCAGCTGTCGGAGTTTCAAATAGGACACGATGTGAAAACAATGTCCTATTTGCGTGGAACAAGCGAAGCATTCTTACGGCGCTGCTTCAGCAGAACCAAAAACCAAAATGTATAAATAAAGCGAAGCATTATTACGGTGTTTCTTAAGCAGAACTAAAAGCCAAAATGTGTTAATAAAGCGAAGCATTATTACGGCGCTTCTTTAGCAGAACTAAAAACCAAAATTTGTAAATAAAGCGAAGCATTAACGGCGCTTCTTAAGCAGAACCAAAAGTCAAAATGTATAAATAAACATAGACTTGTGCAAGATGGAGCAGAAAGTACTGCTAGAAAAAAGCAGGACATAAAATTAACACTTTGACTTCGATTTTCCACACAGGAAAAATTTCAAGTCGACGAATATCTCCGTTGTGAATGAAAAAGTTGAGGATTTTGTTTCACGAATTTGGTTATCCTACTAATTTTCTATGTAATCAGAACTAGCTTATTCGATTGATGAACACAAATTTGACGAAAACTTTGAAATTTGTACTTATGTACGATAGTGCTTTTGTTATATCAGGTTATGTTAGGTGATCGCGTGTACCATACATGACCCACTTCGGAGGCAAAGTGTTAAGAAACGGACATGCGAAATTACGTGAAGATAGAAGAAAATATGTTCATAGATTATATTATTCGTTAGTTTAGAGCTGGCTATCCTCATGAAATTTAATAGAACGAGATCGAAGAGAAGAAGGAACTATTTAGTATGGACTGCAGACAATGTGGAATCTATGCTCAGGTGTGTTCCCACACTGGATTCCCTTCGCATAGAAACAGCAAGTTGAGAAGGAAGAGGAAGAAAAGACAAAAAAGAGACAGCTAAGCTAGGGTAAAAAATTAAGAAAAACAATGTTCTGAAGGCCTGTCTGAAGCTGAGGTAACCTGGTGCTCCCCTGGGGTCGCCGGTCCCCATGGCATGCGATGGAAAAACGTAACTAACCTAACCCTACAACCTATCCCACGTCCCCTGGGGGGAAATATATTCACAACATGGCGTAGTACATCAGAATGATGAATATAGTTCTACCTTGTTCAGAAAACTCTCGTTTCAGGACAAAAGCTAGCACCGAACTTGGCGCATCAAAACTGACGGAGATGAGAAAAAATTCTCATTTTGCAAGCCTGGGTGGAGGTTTCCACTCCATATGATTGTGGTTAGGTAGGCTGAAGGCCGGGCAGGTGAGCTTCGTAGGCTGTACAAAAATATTGAAAGTAGGCTGTGAAAAACTGGGAAGCTTCTATACCAGCTTGAATTCCTAATCTACTAGTGGACTCGTATATGTTCCATGCCTTCCTAAACGAGATGACATTCCTAAAGCCTTCAAATAATAGGACACTCGTATACGCCCTACACTTCCCTAAACGGAATGGCATTCTTAACCTTATAGTAAACTCGACTATTTTCTGTATTTCCCTAGATGAAACGACATTCCTACACTCTTCATTTAATAGTAAACTACTATACTTTCTACACCTCCGTAAGAGAAATGGCATTCTTAAGCTAATAGTACACTCGTATTCTTTCTAGACTTCCCTAAACGAGTTTGCGTTCCCAATACAACAAACTCGTATATTTTCTGCACTTTTCTATACAGGAGGTAAAACGCATGGTTATGTTTCTGAAAAACGCAATACGATCATATAAAGAAACATCGTGAGTTACACCAAATAAAAGTATGTGTTCATGTCACATGATAATACACGCCATCGAGGGCTCCACTTTCATCGACACACTTCCTTTGTAGCAACGATAAGAAATGCCTGCTACTATACGATACTTCTTGGACCATCTCGTATGAGCTGAGTTAACACATTGACTTCGATTTAATATTTGGTAAGCGATAGCATACGGTAAGCATGATGTGAAGATTTTTCGAGCAAGAAGGAAACTTTTGGTAACGTATCACAGAGAGTGATACGCATTTGTTTCTAAAGTCGGTCAAACGGACATAAATGGCTTCTATTTTTGTATTATCATTGGAAGTTTCGCAAGTAGAAGTATTGCTATCAATGTTGCAAATGCCGTTATTATTCCTGCGCACAACGCTGTAAAGAAAGACTGTAAATTGACTAGCAGAAATGACCAGAAATGACTCCACACAGATAAAACTACTCGAAAATAGATAAGGTAAAATCCGGGAAATTGTTAACGTGAGCAAAGAACGCATGGCCAGATAACGAAAAAGAGGCGAGGCAGTAAAATCTTACCGTGTGTTGCTTTGATCCGAAGCCAACTTCGCAAATACTTTCTGCGCTATCGACTGCAAACGAGCACACTATCAACGAAGTTTCCGTGGCTGGGAATTTCATATCAAGAGTATTTGTAATAATGGTGCAATCTTAGTGCCAGAAAGAACAAGTAACATGAAGTGTGTCTCGCAAACTAATTCATTATGATTATTATTGCAATCGTTGTTAACCACCATTTCAGCATCAGATGCAATCCTATTAGAGTAAGGCTCGGTAGGACGGTATAAGTTGCACCTTATATTTCAGTTTTAGCTTTTGCTTCAGCCTCAATTTCAGTTTCAATTTTATTTTCACTTTCAGTACAGTATCATTCTTTATTTTAATTTTAATCTCTGTTACAGTTTAAATTTCATTGCTCCGTTGAGTTTCAATTTGAGTTTCAGTTACCATTTTTTCCCGACTTTAACACCCCACAGCCACCCCAGGTGACCGCAGCCAAGAGGTCGCTGAAGAGCTACGGAATCCTACTCGTTCTGGGGAGGGCCGCGGGGCGCCAAGCCTCTCAGACGCGCCGAAGGACAATCCCCTTCAGCGTCGCCCACAGGAGGGAAACTAATCCATACGTACGAAGACAACAACATTTTTTCTGAAACGCCTCTCATTTTTGTGTACTTTTCAAATCAAAAGTTGTTTCGAAATATTTAAGCTCAGCCTCACTTATGAGTTAGGTGTTGCGACGTCTGACGAGTTCACGAAAGGACGTCAACTCGCAGCGGAGGAAGAGCTTAGCAGAAACTCGCTTTGTATTGTGCGGAATGACTGAACAAGGCATATGGTGGAGCCAGGTTTTACCTGAAATGAAATGACTAGTCGTCGGTTAGGTCAGGCTAAGTTACGTGAGGTTAGGTTAAATTAGTTACTTTGGGTTAAGTTAAACTTAGGTTAGTCAGGTCACGTTAGGTTAGTCAAGTCACGTTAGGTTAGTCAAGTCACGTTAGGTTCAATTAGCTAAGTTAGGTTCAATCAGTTAAGTTTGGTTAAATGAGTTAAGTTAGTAAATTAAGTTATAAGAGGTTAGGTTAAGTTAAAATAGGTTAGGCACTAAAGTTATACGATCAGTCGTTGCATGAATGGACTGAAATCTTAATCATTTCGTGTAATGTGGTAAAGTTTTATTTCCTCGCCCGTAAGGACTAGTTTACAACTTGACTTTAACACGCACATACACTGCACTTGGTTAACACGCACATACACTGCACTTGGTTAACATGCACATACACTGCACTTGGTTAACACGCACATACACTGCACTTGGTTGACACGCACATACACTGCACTTGGTTAAACACGCATATACACTACACTTGGTTGCTTTGTTCGTTGAAAGGCGCTGTTGAATAATATTCCTTCGATTCTGAACGGAACGAATTCTTGAAAGTAAAAATTAATGTCGCACACTTGGAGCTGTGGAGTTTATTACAAGATAATTAAGTGCGATTTTGCACCGAGTCTCAGGCTGCAATAGCGGCAAAAATAATCGAGGTGGTGAGTAGGCTTTCAAAACTTGATTTCTAGGTGTGGGTATCCACAGCAAGGTTGTTTGTTGACACCAGGCATAGAAATATCCTGCCAAACTAAATGTAATCTTTTTATGCTCATTCAATTGATTATGAGACAAGGCTTTTGAAAAATTCCTCACAGGTATGTATCACGCATAAATCACTTAACTGCGAGGCCTCAAGTTAAATGTGAATTAAGGATCAAAAACACAATTTAACCTTCCTATCAGACGTAACCCTCCTACTAGACGTTAGTTATAATACACGTGTTCTGGAGGAATCAATGCACAAATAATTTCTCTGGTTTTAACCCTGTGAATGTTACAAAAATACCTCGGTCTGGGCTCAATTTTTGCCCCGTATACTTTACATTCACACTTTCTCGGCCGGAAAGTTATCAGGACTGTCTCGGAACACCAGACAAATGAACGTCACACGTCTCGCACCACGCTAGCTGAACACACCGACCGAAATTGACCATGAAAGCCTTTAAATATTTCAAGTAAAGCGCAAATAATATAGTTAAGTATCGAATAAATTTGGAAACCTTGTACGTGCATGACTGTAAGGGTTAACATGTGCTCGTTACATGTGATTCGATCTAAAAATTTCTCCTTTTTATCACAGCGGAAAATCACATTCCTTTATATCATTGAATTCTCCGCTCTTTGAAATAATATTCCCAATACTTTAGTGTCTGAAGCCCTGCTCTCAAATAACGATACAATGCGTTAGGACTGCCCACTTGCTTAACTTTGTACTGGTGATCGTACACAACGCTAGCCAAGCTGGCAGACGAGTTCTCACAGTCCTGAGATAACCTTCTCTTCCAGGAAGCTCAGAACTAGCTCCGATCATGAATGAGTGAGAGTTTCAGCATTGGGCTCTTGAGCTAAGAAAACTCTTAAAAAATGTGACTTTTTCGTACTCGTAGAACCTACAACTAGAGGGAACGAGTTATCAGCTCGAACACTTTGAAGAACTCAGCAAAAAATTGTAAAAACTGAGAATGCTTGGCCCAAGTATCTCACTGCAGCACTTTGTATCTCTTATCGGCGAGTAAAAACCCAGTCGTAATTTTTCTCTTATTCCGAGCTAGGTTTCATTATATTACATTGTGGCTACGGGACAGCTGTTAGAAGTACTCACTTACTCAACACCGGCCGTCGTAACTTGGACTCACACAGGGCTACCAACAGCGGATGCCGTGCTCGTTGCCGGGACGGGCAGAGCTGCCTCTGATCATAGCTACTGATACGTTGTTACCCTTGGAGTTTCTGGCATATAAATCGCGTTTTTAACTTCTTCACTATTTGGTAGGATTCACGTAATACGTAAAAATCAAGTTGACACTGAGATGTCCCTATTGAATTCAAAGGCAGGAATAATACATAAACTTTTGAAAAGTAGGACGTGTTTGTAGTATGTAGTATAATACGTTAGTTAAGAATTGAAAAAATTCTTTTTTTTAATAGTAAGTCATCTTTCTCGGTGGACGGGAAAGTGAAGATTTCTCTACGATACAAAGCAAGCAACACTAGCGCTCATGAAGGAATGACTTTGTAAACCGAGTATGCATCAACGCGATTACTTGGAAACTCTTCCATGATAACGACTGCGACCAAAACCAGTAAAGCATGGCCGGTACTGAGCACTACATACCCACTGCTAGCAGTTCCTGTATCGACAGCGATAAGAGAAAATAATAATTCGAAGAGCGATAGCAAACTTTTACGAGCCCTTACCCTTTCCTTCTTTAATTCCAGAATACAAACATGCGATTGTATGGCTACACGAATCTCGTTAACGAATTCTGAAGCCAAGGTACGTATTCAAACTACGATGGTACAGGTCATAAAGTAGTTAATTTGGTGCGGGTGGTGAGGTTTTCAAAGGTGGAGGAGCGGGTGTTCACAAATTCAGGATCAGTTCATGCTCTCATCACGTTTGGCTGGGAGAATTTTGGAATTATCAAGAGTTTCTACCAAATGCAAGATTAATTCCAATGCATGTCCGAGAAAATTATTAAAACTCATGAAACGATGGTGAAAATCCTCATCTTTCTTTATCTAGGTAAATTTAAACAAAATTAAATTGTAAAAAGCTTTGGTTTAGTCGCTCACATTCACGAATACGAACTCAAAGCGTAGAATTTTGAAATCATATTTAGGGTGGAAATCAATGCACGGAGGACATACCCAGAAGCGTCTTGAGATGCATCTTCCAGCATCAAGTTACGCTCGGCTTTGCTAGAGTTACGTCCACTCACTCGCGGAATAATCCACCTAACTCCCGCCAACTGGTCCTCTGAACAAGACTCTCCTTCCTAAGCCTGCCGAAGCTCTAGTCTGAACACGAATACCCATAATAACCAAAGGCAGAGGACTGCAGCTGGCTTAAGTGGCTTCCCATCAGCCAGGCATGGGAGGAGCGGACTAGGGACGATCACCCGCGTTGGGTTCTGAAAGTGATCGTAATGGGCCGTTCTCGAAGCCTCTTCTCATGCTCATCGGCAGGTGAGGTATAAAGATGCTAAATTTAAAGAACCAGGATAATTTTAAGGACCCTTCCCTGCAGCTTATACAGTTTGGTAAGCCCATATGTTATAGTTTACTTTGGATTCAACCGAAGATTCACGTCACTGTTAATATTTATTTCCTCCAGGGTATGGGCCAGTCAAGTCGGTTTCCCCAAAATAGTTGTGCCAACGTGCTCTCAACAGCGCTTTGTATTGACGCCATCGACACATCTTCCTATGAGAAAACTTACGAACAGTGACGGTTGTTCTCTGTCTGGTGATTACATGCCTCTGCGCACGTGACTCGGCCACGCGCACATGAGCAAGCCTGAGTGACTTACAGGTATGAGGCTCGACGTCACCTGTGGGCTGCTGCAGACATTCATGAGCGGCAGGTAGTAGAAGCAAAGAGGTCTCGTGGTTTTGTCTAAAGACAGACTTCAAGATCAGGAGAAGCAAAGAGGTCTAGTGGTTTTGTCTAAAGACAGACTTCAAGAGCAGGAGAAGCAAGAAGCCTTTAGTCTCGCAACACGACTACTGTTGCTAGAAGGGATACCACTGCACTGTATTCTATCAGCTATACTCAGTTTTTGGAATTTACACGTACCCCTTTACAACCTGTTTGGTATGGGACTTCAAGAGGCATTACCAACAAACGATTGTCACTCTGAACACGGCACAAGCAGCGCTATGCAAGGCTACAAATAAGGGTGATTAGGCAAGGCGAGGGGGCCGAAGAAAAATATAATATAAGGTTAAATTTTAGCACAACAGTGGAAATACTCGTACATACTAGCTTTAATACTCATCAGGTTAAATGGAACCAACTTGTGATATTTCAGAATTTGCGAGGAAATGAGCCAACATTAGCATCAAACAAATACTATGACTAATATAACGAGACGAAGCGTCACTTCATGTTAACAGAACGTGGCTAGTAGCGCGTAAGACACACAGGAGAAGCAGGCGTTTCTACGAGGAATTCTGGGAATGAAGTAGTTCTCCAGCTCGTTCACATCCACCACGTGATGAAATTAGGTCCTGTACCTATGCCCTGCTCCAAGGCCGAGTAAAAATTGACGACCCGCACCTCAACCTCAGAGGTGCAAATTAGGGCGTTACACAGGCACTCAAGTCTGAAGAATGAGAGATGCTCTCCGCATTTCTTTGAGACCGACAACCATGCTATGTGTAAGTGCAATAGTGATAGGAAAATATATCTACATCCACAGTGTAAGGTTCAATGGTGTTCAAAAAATTGAGATCACATAAATAAGGTCCATGAATAAATAGAACGCCGTGGTGCTTAGAAGATATAAGGCAAAACAAAGAGAAAATTTTTTACAGCAGCTTCAATAAATTCAGTAGCTTCCAAGTTACAGCCGCACTATTCGAAGGATACTAAACTGAATTCGGCATCAAATTTCAACAGGAAAATCAAACAAATTTTCAAGTTCGCTACCACACTTCTCCCAAGGGTTGTTTGACTACTGCACCATCAAGCACAATAATGGATTCTGAAGCCCAGTAAATTGGCTTAATTTTCAGTGAACCAAAAGAACCAAGCCTAGAAATATCGACGTGACAAGCAGTTGGAATTCCAGTCCAGGCACTACGCAAAGCGAGTCCAGTGACTCTTCAGAATTCAAAGAAAATTAATTAAATTAATGATCCAATTTCATCTACTGCGGGGTCCTAGGAAGTGAGTAATCGAACCCCACTTCAAGCTCAAAAAGGTGCGCCTAATTTAACATAACGCTCACTAGTAATGGGTTGTATTAATAATTTTACGCACTTAAATTAACCGTGAAATATTTGGGCCTTTATTTGCGACCACCTCACTGGATATTAGGTGAATTTCACTACCACCTTCCTAGCTTAACCTCTACCTCGCATGACCGCGTCAGCCCTCAATTGATCAAATAATATTACTGAAAAGGCTGCATTTTACTTCGCACGAGAAGCTGGCTGCATCCTAATACATATAAATGTATTGAAGTTCCGTTTTTAGCTTGTAACGAAAAGCTTTTTGCATCCCCATGAAAGTGAATTTGAAAATCAATGTAGACGATAGAAGGTTAACTATTTTATTTGACACCTCCGTTGTTCGTCCTGCATTCATACTCGCATGTTAAAAAACTTGACGTTATCAGAGAAAAATATTTTAAAATACATTCAGAGGTACACGAACCTTTTTCAGCTTGAGGTCCTCATTCCAGCGACCATGGGTGCTGGAAGTGAAGGATGCGAAGAGGAAAAACTTTTCCCACTTATACCTCACGGCTCACAAATGCCAAGAACAAAGTTTCTGTCTGATGTTCATAGCGCGAGTTGACCGTGCGAGGAAGCTAGAGATTTCAGACCCTTTCCTCTCGTGAGTTATGTACTTCTTTCATTTAGCGACGACTTTCTTAAGATAGTGGGAAATTTTGAGCTTATTTTCACTGTTCTCTTGGGTATTTGTTAACAGTTTACCGTCTTCACGGATTTCTAAATTTACTCTCATAAAGATAATGATAGTATTTTGAAATCAAGCAAAATGCAGCCTTGTTGCAGAGACATATAGAGAAGGTCTCAGATAGTTTTTCGTGCATAAGTAAACGCAGCTTTATCGCCAAAATAATCTAATCGGTAGAGAGTTAAGATAGAGGTCCTCTGAGCGACATAGCTGAGTCAGCATATAAGATTCAACTGTACGACGATTAGGAGCGGGTGTGAGAATTTATTCGTGAAACCCAAAATCTTGAAGCGACTAGCTTTGGCGTTTAATCGCAATAACATAAATTCAGGGGTAAAAATCATAAAAACACCTTTCTCAGTAGTAATTGAATCTCTTACAACAACTACAGGCTAAAAATATCGCAAATTTACAGCATTTTTTGCAGCAGTGAAAGACGAAGTCAAATTTTCTCGTACAAAGAAACTTCAACAGCTTCGTCTGCACCATCGTCTGCATGCGGAACATACCAACCGTGATGCTGTTGCTCAACCCACACGATTTAATTGATGCGACCGTGTAGGAAGAAGAAAGATCTGAACTTGTCCTCAGAGGCCGTCAGGCATAGGCTTATCGGAAGATAGAGGATGAATTCAACGCACGTCATGCAAAGAGCATTCAACTTGGACTCTCCAGAACAGCGTTAGTGCTGCTCTGGTCGATGATCACATTGAATATGAAGAATTTTTAACGATTTGAATTATCTTACCGAAGACGCTATTGAGTTTTATGTGAGTCACCTTGATCAGTGTTAATATTATCCTGTTCCAATTCGCACCAGATGACTAACGAAAAGTTCATTATAAAATTAACCCATTCTCTGGCAAGGATGAGCTAACCTAAAAAGTATTTTTCAATTCTGGGCGAGCAAAGTCAACAAGTTTTCGATTTGAAAAAAACTTGAAATGAGTTAACTCATAATTCTTGACATGTGGTACAAACTGACCAAATTCGAGTATACTCATGCTTCTGGATAAAACTACAAAATTCACCTAAACCTAGCACGTATTCGTCCAAAAAACTTGCCGGGAAGCTAGGGCTAAAGAAATCTTGATAAAAACGTCATTTTTGAAAACATGCATTTCTGACTTCACATTCAGACTTTAGATACACGTAGCACCGTGCAGGTTGGTGAAGTATGAATGCAAGTACCAATCAGATACAATGACGTCAATAAGCGAAAGAAATACATTCAATTATTGCTCTGAATAAGTATCGTTTCCAAGATTTATCAAATCCCAGTTTAGTAACACACATGACAATTTGGTTCACAGATACTCATGGGTAAGTTGCAAATTAAGTAAAGCTAATTTTTACCTAATCAAAGAGCAAGAAACTCAGCCACTTTTGTCCAGTCACTTCGACCAATTGGAACGGCCGTTCAGGCATCACCACCAGAAGACCGCAAGTTCCAGAACTCGTCGTCGGACACAAACGTCTAATTTAAGCGGGAGTGCCGGGCGGATCCTTCCTAATTGCACGTCTGAATTCTCGAGTGTGGTTCTCATTAGGTGCCCAGCCTAACTCGCTGATCCCGAACCAGATTTCAGATTTCAGGTTTCATGTCAAAAGGAACAGGAGCTCCCATTCGTTGAAGGCTTTGTGTTCCTCGGGTTTGCGAGAAAAGGATGATTAATCTGGGAACTTTGAGTTCAGATTCTGGTTTCCGAAACAAACAGGTACAATTGCTCGTGCTTGGAGCAATGGCAAACACAATTGGTGAGGATTTTGGGTCGATGAAAGTTAGGGTACGGAGATTTGTTACGTCGAGAGACGAAAATGTTCTCAATTTTAAACTCTGGGTAACGACGATGAAGGCAAGCATGCCTGTATGAGGAAAGATAAAATCTGTCAATTCAAATTGCAGTAGATGAAACAAGCATATGCAGTCTACGGAAACTTAAAGTATAACATAAAATGATGAGTGATGACTTATGGTAATTTAAGTTTCAGTACCGGCTTGAATAATTTCTGCATGAAATCAGACGGGGAGCAATCACGGGGAGGTAGCTGCACCTCGTATAAGCACCTCTGAGCTAAGCGGACGCAAAATTTTCAAGTTTCTTCACTCAAGACTTAAAAACTCGAACAAAGAAGACATCATGTCAACGTAACTCAAAGGAATAATTCATGCATATTAAGTCAGCATAGTTGCCCATTGGTCTGACTACGATTAGCAATTTAAGGTGGCTAAAATGACATTCAATCTGAATTAAAATGACCGACGGGTTGAAGCAACAGTTACTGTCAATATCGGCCGTAACTGATTGATTGCGATTCAGTAGGAAACTATAGATCTGTGTAAAATAGGCAACTGCAAATATATGAAGATTAGATAAGGTAACTGCAAATGTATGCAGATTGGAAAAGGTAACTGCAAATTTATGAAGATCAGAAATTCCGCGTTGGCACATCAGAAGGCAGCTCCGAGAAGCGATTGTACTGAATACCTACCGATCTTAAATGTTACAACCCAAGTACGCTCCCAACAGGAATACATACCGGTCCTAATGTTACAACCCAAGTACACTCCCAACATAAATACATACCGGTCTTAACATTACAACCCAAGTACACTCCCAACAATACATACCGGTCGTAAGATTACAACCCAAGTACACTCCCAACAGGAATACATACCGGTCTTAACATTACAACCCAAGTACACTCCCAAAAATACATACCGGTCCTAATGTTACAACCCAAGTACACTCCCAACAGAAAAGAAGTAAAGGAACCGAAGTAAGTTGCAATTGGGACAAGATGAATGAGAGAAATATTTTTCTTTCGCTTATGCGGAAACGAATGGAAACTTTCTAACGGAGTATAAACTGGCATTGGAATACTGATAAAAATATTTCTTTAGTATTACATGAAAAGCTTGAAGAAGAGATTGCATGCGCTCGTACAAGAAGGTTTGAAGAAACTCGGGTGACGTACCTAGCCGGATTTGATTTTTTATGAGTTTCGAGAATGGTTCCAGTCAGATACAACAGTTTATATTTTTCTTTTTGCCCTTACAAATATATCAAAATGAAACGAGTCCCCATTTACCAGTTGAATTATTTAAGTGAAATCCACTGCAGGCTCATGAGTCACGCACGATACACACACCAATAAGGTGAACTACACGCCTTATAAAAATGAACTACACGCCTTATAAAGATGAACACTTCACACGACAGGCACATCACAACGAGGAACACCACGCACGACACAAACACACTAACGAGGCGACCAACAAAAGCAGGGTTCAGCTGCCGTCCAGCAACACTAGCCGTACAACACAAGAATGCAAAAGTTAAATTCGAGCCTCACTGATGACGGTGAGGTTGGCCCTGGCGTTGCGAGTGGGGCTCCTTTTGAAGTCGACCCTGCAGCGGTAGAGGCCCGCGTCCTCCGTCCTGAGGCGCTCCAGCACCAGCGAGGAGGGGGTCGACAGCAGGTCAA
>VOMN01073096.1:0-15173 GCA_014899125.1 Orchestia grillus | reverse complement strand
AAAAAAATGAAATTATAAGGTAATTAATAATAGCAAGCAAGCAAGTAAAACAACTCAAATCAATATTGATTGGGTGAAGATTGAAGTATTTGACTCAAATGTGAACTAAAGGTTGAGTTTTACTGTTCGATATACTTCATTTTTTCATTGAGTTTTTTCAAATGTTGATTGTTTACTTTTGTTCTACTGTGTTGTTTGGTTCTATAGTTGTTTGCTGAAAACTTGGCTTCGGTTTTGCGAAATACTGCATCTATTTATGTTTCTTACTATTGGTCAGTCTCTGCAGGATTTTGCCACAAATTACTACCACTTTTGCTATGTCTATGCATTGATTTTGTTGTTTACATCATTTATTTTTGGTGTTGTTTGCTATTTTGTACGCAATATTCACAGTCAAGTCTTTTTTCGAGTACTTTAAGATGCAAGTTGCTGTACATTTTCATCATATAAGCCTTTTGGGCTTCTATCTAATTCAAAAACGTTTCTTTTAAGGATTTCTTCTCGTTTTTCAACATTTCGACTTTGCTCTTCAAGCCCATAACTACAAAGTATATTTTGCTCTTTTTTCTCACTAATCTGGCTCTATCTGCATGATCGTACTCAATCTATGAAGAATGCATTTTTGGATTTAACCTACTAATTACATCTCTAAGATCAGAAATCTCTTTTAAATAACTTTGATACTCAGCTTATTGGTCTTCTCTTTATATTGCTTACTCTTTTAATGTATTAAGCTGCTCTTAAAGTAGCTTTATCTATTAATCACTTCGGCTCAAGTATTGTCTCAGCTTTGAATCCTTACTGCTCAGAGTCTTACTCAATTCCTCTACTGAGCTTTTTTACAAGCTAAGCTACCTTTGTAAAAACTAATTCTACTTAACAATGGCTGATATTTGTTACTGTTTGTTTAAAAGTTCCTCTTTTAATTAAGTGTTGACAAAAGCAAGTTAAGTACAACTCTATTCAGATAGTCTTAGATTGTCTTTGTGTTTGGAAAGATCTTTTTATAGGCATTCAAGGCTATACCTACACGAGTCATACTATCTTTGAAGCTAGTTATGATCCTGATTTTTTTAGAGTAATTTTTTTAATAAAGAATCTATGTTTGTCTAAAATTAAATATTTTTCTTTTTGACAATTTATGTTGTCATGCTCAAATCTAAGTTTGTTTGTTCTATAGCACATAGCTTTGCTTAAAGTTCATGTATTTTGTCATTTTGCAGGTTTGATAAATTTTGAGCTGTTTATAGTTTGTACTTCAACTCATCTATGCTTTTGGCCTGAAGATTAATCTCTTTTTATTGATTTTAATTCACAAATTTGAAGGATTCCAAAACTTTGTTATTTTAGGCAAAAGCTTAGTTTTTTTCTTTGTATGCCTGTATCTCAGCTTATAATTTCGAGATACATTTCATTGGGTTTCTTTGTTCTGAAACTTTCTAACATAAATCTTCTAATTTCATCCATTTCTCAAAAAATTAATCCATTTACTTTTAATATTGTTTTTTTAATTAGTTTTCTATGAGTATTTTGCTTACTGACTACTCATTCTATCTTTATTGAACTATAGCCTTTAGATCTCTACATTGCGTTTTTAACATTGCAATGTTGCTAGAAATGTTGGCTAAAAAATCATCTTAATGAACTGCAATAAATTATTGAAGAATGTCTTGGACTACCTATCGGCTGGCAATTGAAGAAAGCTTTTCACTGAGATAATCTTGAAGGCTGTCTTATCTTAAAGCTTTTAGTTGAACCTGAATTCTTTGGGCTTCTTATTACATTTTTTAAATGACAATAAATATAGTGTCACTATTTTGTATTTAAAAAAATTCTTAGAATTTGCTTTGGATTCCAAAATAAATGTGAATTAAATTTGAAGTTAATATATGAATTTATTTTGAATAAGTTAAGTTTTGCAAGATTAAACAAAATTTTACAAAATTTCACCCTGTTTTTAACTAAAATTTGATAGGTGTTCAGTTTGATAAGATGATGACATTTATTAAAGAATGAAATTCTTCTTTTTTATAGTTTAAAAAATTAAAATGTGTGTTTTATTAAAGAGTTGTAAACACAAATAATTAATTGTTATCAAAATTATAGAATGCAAACTAGACTTCAGAAATCCCTTCAAACCTGCGGAATCTGCTACGAAAACGTTGTGACTCAAGGAAAGATAACAAACTGCGAGCATGTATTCTGTTATGAGTGTATTAAAAAATGGGCAGATGTAGTTTTTTTACTAATTCAGAGATAAAATTCATGCCCACATTGCAAGCGCAGCTTCAATACGATTTAAAAAATATAGAAAAGAACCCGCTACCACAAGATAACTTAGATTTAGTAAATTTGATTTGATTTAGAAATAAAATTGTGCGGGTTTAACCCAAAAACCAAAATGATCTAAACGAACTGTAATGGATAAATGGCATAAATTAAAGAATACTTAGCATTGACAATGAATAAAGCATACGCCTTTTCTCCTTCCTGCTGCACTTAGAGCTAGACTGATGTATGTATCTATGATTATTTGTTTGACACCTTTTCAAACATTCGTTATCGCGTTCTTATCTTCNAAAATTATTTTGTTTAGTAAAAAAATTATTTTTACAAATTGATGATAATCATTCAAGATCTGGTATTTCATCTTCTTATCTTTACATTTTTCTTTAGTACTATTCACATAATCTTATTCGTTTTTACTTCTATGCTGCTTCTATGCTTTTTTTCTGCTATTTCTACTTTTTTAATTTCTAAGCTTATCTTTGCTTAACTGAGCGTAAGAATTATTGTGGATTTAGTTTTTTCATTCGAATCACTAGCTCTCCAGTGATTTGTGATCTTTATGTTTTGGACTATTCAACCATGATTTCCTCAGATAACTTCATCTGAATGAGCTGCTTTTTTATTCTGACAGAAACCCAGTTTGGATTGATGTTAACTTAAAGCTATGAAGTTTACAAATGTTTAGGAACATATACTGAAAATATGGTATAATCGGGCTAGTCAAACTATTTAAGAGAATACTTGAATCTTCCTTCATTGCATTGCCTGATTTCTCCATTTTTAGTGTACATTGAGCTTAAAACTTCTTTTTCAAATTTTTAAGGATTTTTTTCTCTTTCTTTTCTCATTTTGTCTTCGTACATTTTGTAATACATTTATCGTCGGCTTTATTTGGTGTAGCCTGTAGCTAACTTTGCCTTTTATTCCTCAGACATATATTTTTCCTGCTGTTTTCTTATTTCCTATTCGGCGCTTCTCTTTTTTAACTATAGTTTCCTATTTTCAATTTCTTAAAATAAGTTTTTTTACAAAATAGGCAAGTTTTGTTTGGCTTTGATCCTTTGAGAAGGTGTGATAGTTTATCCATTATAGCACTCAAGTGTATCGATGTTTGCTATGAAAAAATCTTTACAACCTTTCCAATCCTAACAAGGGTTTCCTGTCATATAGATTTCTTTAAAGTTGGGAAGCTTCGATAAAACCTTCACACTATCATATAGATCCATAACTTCAATAAAATTGACCGTCATGTCCAACTTTTTCAGACTTTAACATCCTTCAATGTTTTAAATTTTGGAAATATTGTTCAAAGCCAGATTCAAATACTCAAGCTACTTCAATTTGTTCAGATTTTCCATCTTTTCGATAATATTATTCTGAAGATAGAGAATTTTAAGATGCCTACAAAGTACATCGAAGTTTTAGATTTTTAATATTTCTTGCTGATGAAGCGATACCTAAAAAGATGATAATAACATTAAAATACTTCTTCAAGATTAGTAAGACAACCTTAATTATGTTAAGCTCTTTTTCTAAGCATTTATTAAGTTATTCTAGACATTTCTCAACAAAAAGGAAAAGTTTTATTTTTTTCAAAAAATTATTCAAATTGATTAATTAATTTTGAACAAAAATAATTAATTTATTTTTTTGATTGTTTTTAATTGTTTTAATTATTTTGTTTTGTTTTGTTTATTTATTTAATTTAATAAGTGAATAGAAAAATATACATAAAAATGATTAATTAATTAATGATTTGGTTTTAGTTTTAATGAAAAAAAATAGATTAGAAAATATAAATAAATAAATAATCAAATATACAGAAATTGAAATTGAAAGTTGAAAAGGATAGATAAACATAAAAAGTCTGTTCAATTGTTGCTTTCAATCAATTAGTCTGATTACGGTCCTATCGAAGCAGTGCTTTAGCCTAAATCTATAGTTCTGTCAAAGTGGCACCAATAACAACTTGATCCGGGTGGCGCTTTTCTATCATAATTAGTTTAGTGTCAATTCACGATCCAAATAACCTTCATTCTAATCAACATTATCAATCTTGATTAATGAATGATTCAAGAAAAAAAATTATCGAATTACAAAAAAATTAAACAGAATTAGTAATTTTTGTTAGTTTGTTTATTTGTTTGTTTGGTTAGTTAGATAAATAAAAATACACATTTCTTAAACACTATAAAATTTATCATCATGAACAAACTAAAACTTTAATTTTTATCAACTCATTATTCATACTCTCCATTTTCTAACTTCATAATAGTGTCATCTACAGTGTCGATTTTGTCTTTTAAGGATCTTAGTACTTTATAAGCCATAGTTTTGTAAGAGTTTCCAATAGATTAATCATTTTTTCTGAAATAGGATTCAATCTATATGGATTTTTATTTTGCATTAGAAATGTAAGGGTTAGAGCATTTAAGGATTTTCTAAATTTTTAAAATAGTCTTTTTTCTGAGCTCTATGTCATCTAAGCTTTCCTCAGTTGTTTCAGAGGCCTGTTTTACAATATTCTTCCTGTTTATTCTTTCATATTTTCTCTTCATTTTTAAATCTTCTGGGAAATACCTATGTATAAGGCAGGTCTTTAGCTTCTCAAGAACTCTTATCATATCAGCCGATATTTCCCCACCATCGATCAGAATTGTGGTCACATTCATTTATAAAATATCTTTTATTATGTTTGTTGTTATAGTCAGTTAGTCTAAGTACTCTATCAACTCATCTCTTTTGTCAAGACAAAACTTTATCCTTTCAAGTATTAGCTCCTTGCTTGGATGAGACCTCTCCTAAGTTTGTTCTTAATCCTATACCCTCTGCATAAACCTTGAAGCATCCTAAATATCTTTTGCTAATGAGCGCCCTCTTGGAACTCTTTATAATCTACTATTGGTACTATTACTGATTCTGTTCTATCCGGTTGGTCTAATGCGAACGCTTTACTTGTCTTATGGGCTTGGCTCTGCATCTTACTACTATCCATCACTCTATTAAACCTTTACGCTGGCTGATTATTTTTATTTCTACTACACAACTTTCTTCTTTGGTCTACCTCTCTTCTTTCCATTTCCCACACTGACACTTTCTCTAGTTATCAACTTTGTCTTTAGATTCGTTCTCAAAGGGTAGTTACTTTTATTAGTCTGGGCTCTGATATTTTTTATTTTGTTGCTTTAGTCATTGATGTTGACTGAACCTGACTATTCTTATTTTTACTACTGTGGCTATGAAGGATTATTTTCAGATTATGATTGTTATTAGTACAATTCTTTACTTTACTATGCAACATATGACACTTCTCTTACTCCTTTACGTGAGCGGGTTCTTTTTGCAAGTTATATGGGTTCATTAATGGCTGACTTTCGGGGTTGTCTTCTTGATCGTTGCTCGGGTGAATTATTTTCCTATTATTAATCAGAAGAAGATTCATGCTGCTAAATTACTTTTTTAGGTTTTCTGCCTCTTCTTTTGTATGTGCCTCTTTATTGATGAGAGTTGCTTGTCATTTTTTTCAAGGATTATTATTCTTGCATTGGTTGTATTTCTTCTTTTTCTTAGCTATGGTGATGATAATTCTCTTCGTCAATTTTGTTCTTTTCTAAATATCAAATGAAATCGTACGAAATTAGGAGAGCTATGAATGCAGCAGATTTGCGTGGTCCTACGAGCTAACTTTTGAATATGCCCTGTGAAAACCTCCTCTTCCTTTTTTTGGTTTCTTCAAAGAGTCTCTTAAGTTTTAAAAAAGATCTGTGTTGACCCCATTTTGCTTTAACTTTTCTTCGGCTTTTAATATCGAGAGATTCAACTTCCGATTTATTTTTGCTTTGGGGTAGAATTCAGTGTAACAGTCGACATATCGCCTCAATTTCGAACCATCAAGTCGAGAACTAAATTTTTTATTATCAATTTACAGTACTGAGTGTTATCGCCAAAGAAATTCACAGTATACTCAATCTCATCATCATCATTTTATGAGCTGTCACCGTGCACTTTGTCGACCTTCGTTAGAAAAAAACATACGAAAGCAGGCCACCAAGGATATCCTCGTACCTTTGCCCATAAAACTTCTTACTCTTAAAAAATGATTGGTTATTCATCTATTTAAGCGCTTTATGACCCAGACATTCAAAGTATCTAATTAATATTATAAATTATCAAATTTCAAATATAGCTCCAATTTAGAAAAAATATTCAATTAACTTAATTTTTATCAGATTTTATTATCTGTGGCTTCAAATATGATGGCTCAAAAAGGTTAACGCTAAAATAATTAGTAAAATGCAATTTGAGATTTTTTAGTTTTCATTTGTTCATTTTTTTGAATTAGTTTTCAAAAGTTAAATTTCTCTTTTTAATTTAATATTAAATTTATAGGAATAGAGGGTTTTATAAATTGGCAAATAACACTCCCTTTTAATAAATTTAAGATTAATATTAAACAAAATCTCAAATATGCCCTCTCAAACTAAAGTTCTGAAATCAAAGCCTTTGAAGAAGAATTTGAAAATTCAGAAGAGTAAAACCCTTAATAGAGTTAATTAGTCGTAGGAAACATCTCAAACTTTGATAAAGCTAAAGAGCCGCGAAACTGCATGTGAGCTTCTAATCATTGAAGAATAGAAAGAAGAATCCGAAACCAATATGTAAATTCCATAGTGCAGACTTGATTAGCAGCTCGTTTAGGAGCCTATGATCTACTATGAAAACGGCCTGGTCGAAGTTGACATATGGCAATCTTGTCAACCTAAGAGTTTATGGGAAAGTCTTTTAGACTAATGAACGAGCTCAAATGATCTTATTTCAATCTATTCTCTACTCTTGTTGATCTATTTAGCTCTTCTGACTTAAAAAAAAAGAGGTTTTTCATTTCTCTTCTACAATTTAAATTTAGAGTGTCAATATTACAAACAATTTTAATTTGGACTATTTAGTCAAAATCAAATTATTGTATATCGATTGCTCAAAAACTTGAAAATGTCCAAATAAAAAAAGATAAGGCGAATAGTTTTGGATAAGCTGTATTCTAAAAATGACTGTCCTCTTAAAAAAAGTACAAGAAGCACAGCACCCACTGAGGCTACTCCAAATGACATCAAACATTCAGGCAATATGATGGAACAATTCTTTGAAAACTTCTAAGTTGACTGTGCTGTATTCTATGAACCTGTCNAACGAAGAAAACTTAAAACATAAGGAAATTAATTCAATGTTGATAACAACAACAAAAAAGCATCTCACGAGGACGATTAAGAGGAAGTAATACCATATAACTATTAATACTATCAAAAAAAGAATGATAGCTTTGTCAGAATGACAACTGAGGCTAATCAACGAAACAGATCAAAATAGTTAGGATTTAGATTTGAATTTGAATAGTATAATAATAATAAGGTTTTGAGAAATAAATCTGGGGTATTTAATAATGATGTCAACTCTAACAATAAATTAGTTTAATTATTTAATACAGCAACAATTGTTAAACAAAAAGAAAATCATCATCATCATCAGAATGTTTTATCAGGGTATACGCACAATAACAATGCTAACAATGTAAATAATGCAAATAAAAAGAAATCTTAAAGTAAAAAGTTTGTTGGAATGATGACGAAATCTTATAAATATTTATTAGGAAAATCGTAAAAAATAGATTAGAATTGTCTTACTACAACGTGTCGCAATCAGCCTGTAAATAAAAGTGAGCCTAAAAATGTTCAGAAAAAGCAAATTTAAAGATCTGTTGCGTTAGGTGTTCAAAAGATTAAAAGAATTCAAAGTTTAAAGCAATTAAATTAAAACGGAGTAAGAAAATATTCTTATCGTTGATGATGATTAATATTTTTAATGAAAATATTCATAAAAATTTGTTTGCTTGTTACGCTCATTTTCTAGCCAAAAAAACAAAATAAATAAATTTGTAGATAAATTAACTTGTGTTTGTTCATAACAAGTGACTGTATTTACTTTTGTAATCATTCATGATCTTTTCATAACTTGCAGTTCCTTTCAAGTCTTATTCGATTCTTCTTTGCATTTTTTGAATGATCTCTTTGCCTAAAATTTCATGATATTACTTTAGCTTCTATGAAATTTCTCTTTGCTGTGCCTGTTTTCTTTCGAGATTTTATGAGAAAGATTTGGCTGAATCAAATGATACCAAAGATTTAGGTATGAGCTGATCTGTTTAAGAAAAGTCTCTTTCGACTTACTTTTCTTATTCATATTCTTATAATTTTTTGAAATTCTTGTTAGCCTCAGCTAGGATAATCTTTTGCCGCCTTTACATTTCTGCCCTTGCCTATTAGCTGAGAAGAAAATCGTCTGGTTATTAGATGACATTTTTAGGTCTGATGACTCTTGTGACAATTCTCCTTCTCAAGTCATAGTTTGACTAATCCCGGCAACTTTTCACCAATGTCTCCCATTTTCTGATTGGATTGAAATACTTGATTGTTGTCTCAGATTTTACAAAAGACTCTTCAAAACCTTTGCATATTATCTTGATCCATTCACATACATCGGTTTTTGGCTCAGCAATATCTTTTTACATTTTGGTCAAGGATAGCACAGAAAATGGGTTATTGAACAATGTTCGAAGTTCAAAAACCCCAACCACTAGCAGCTTAAACAACTACAGCTTGAGATTAGAGTATTTCGTAGTGAGGCCTTCCTGGAGATGTGCTTTATATCTGTTCACAAACTCTTATAAAAGTTTCTGATTTTATTCACTGAGACTCTAAAAAATGGCATTTTTAGAAATGCTCTTGATCTTTGTCATTTTTGTTGAGTTAGTAGTTTTTTCTGACTTTTTCCTTCTAATTTCCTTAAGCTATTATTAACAATCCTATAACTAATCATTTTTCATTTGTTGATATTGCTTCAGAATATAATCTTCATCAATCTAGACTTTAGACTTTTTGTCAAATCTAGACATTTAATTAGGAGTCTAAGCTCTTTTATAAAAAGACGCTGATAACGATGATTCAGGCATTTTAGGAATAGAAACAGCATCATTCTGTTACTCATGTTACTCATGAGAAATACTGTATGATGATGACATTAATGAAATAATGTTTATATTCTACGATATTCATTTAATAATTAGAAGCATTTTTTCACATAAAGATTTTTGATTTATTATTGCAAAACAATTGGTTGATTTTTATAAATGTAATTAATATAAATAATATTTAGAAATTAAATACAAACAAACAACAACAACAATTTATTTATTTATTTATTTGCTTATTTTATTTGCTTATTTTATTTATTTATTTGAACAGTTAATCAATTTGTTTAACAAATCTTCATTATTTTGGCCATTATTTTTTAGTTTATTTTTTATTCATCATATTGTTTTAGATTAGCTTGAACGCTTTATTTGGATATTTTTTTGAGAGTATTTTCCACCTTTTCTATAAACTTTATCACATCTGTAGCCTTAGTAAGGGCGTTTTTCGGGATAATCGTAGGATTTATCAAACAAAAGTCTTAAATCTCTTTCATAAGCTCTTTAACTTTCAACAAGCTGCCTAACTTCGTATAGCAAACCAGCAAAGATGAAAATATTTCAAATTAAATCTTTTTTACTTAACTGAGTTCTTGTACAAAGTCTATAAAATAAAATTAACTAAATTACTTATGTCTTTTTTTAGTATCTACCCAAGAGCTTTGATTAGCATCAATTTTGTTTTCCAAAAGTGACTCATGCTTTATGTGTTGAGCTTGTTCTGAATACCCTGCTATTAGATAGATTGAATGATCTATAAGGCTTCATTGATATTTCCTAAAGCACATAGTGCTTGAGCCTTAAACAGCTGACAGTCAGCTTTTTGTTCGAATAGATTGTTGCATTCGCATATATTTATAGTTTGTTATATCTTCACAAGAGCATCGAAGTATAAATCATTTCTCAGAAGAAGCTGGTTTAGACAGTTTTAAGCTTCGACAAGATGATGTTTGATAAAGCCATATTTTTTGCATATAAAAACCAGCTCTTCTATCTCCCTGAACGAACTCATATCAACTCCTCTTTGCAGCTGAGTCTTGCATTTGAATGTCTTTACCTTTATTATAGTTTAAGGTGAGCTAGCTGCAAGCTATATTTTGGTGAGTTTTTTTATCGATTGATCAAGCAACGTAGTCTGACCCATATTAAGATATCTATTGGCCTTGGTCAACTCAACATCAACCTATTTGTATCCTAAATAAAATGGAAATAAATATACCTAAAAATTCTTGATAAACCTACAACTATAAGAGCTCCTTTCTTTGATAATAAGGATTAAGAAGTAAATTCTAAAGTTATGGGATGTGCGTTAAAATTGACAGCTTATGAAGAAAGGATGGAATTAGCAGGCTTCGATGAGAATGATAAATGTTTTTGCAGTTGCTTTAGAAGTTGGAATATATCTTCTTCTTTGCGAAATGAAGAGCATCAGTCCATGAAATATGTCGACTTTTCATCAAAGTCACTTCAGAATCTTCACAGTTATACTTGCGCTCAAAGGCACTATAACAGAGGCAAGAATATACCATCAAAACAATGTTGCTCAGGTTTAAAGAATGAGTGATGGCATGTTCAGCCAGCAAAATTTATTCGCGGTACTTTCCCAGTTGTTCTGCTATTTTGTACAGGTAAATTATGCAGTTGTTGATTGACTCTTCATCACTATTATTTTGTGAAATACGCAGGCCTTCTGAAATAGACTGGAGCCCTTCTTCTAGATTACCCATTTTTAGGCTTGAATACCCTGAGCTGACAATGCAATGATTAATTTTGTTGCTCATTAAACTATTTTCGGTTTTTTATTGGAAAAGATTGCCCAAACATTTGTCAAAGTATCTATGGAGTTCATAGTGACTTTGATTAGGTCTTGATTGTTCGGCCTTTAACAATCCTTTGACATAGCTTGTCTTGAAGGTGTGATCGTGTTACGCAAGGTCAGTTATTATCTGGTTTATTTATTCAGGGTTGTCCTTTAGTTGGTAGTTCTCCAGGTTGAATTTCAGCTATTCAATAGACTTCGTAAGCATGAACTCATGGCGCCTTATTTTAAAGCTCTCTCCGTTTCTGTAAGCCCTAAACTTCTCGTAAATGCCAACGATTTCTTTGAAATCTAGTTTTTCAAAATATATGTAAAGCCTTCTAATCAAAAAGTCGACAACATTTCCTTGCTCAAGCTTGTTACTTCTGATGCTGCGCAGTGTTTTTAAATGATTACTCATTTCTCTGTAAAAACTATTGAATGAATCTATCTGTTCAAGCATATCCTGATACTTTCTAAGGAACTCCATATCTCCTACAACAGAAAGCATTTAAGCCTAGAATGCTTAATTAGATGTCTGAATGCTTGACTCTTCAGTCAAGGTTAGGATCTTTTTAATCAGGAACTGAGCTAAAGGATGTTTGGGATCGACTTCTTATGATTATTTGGCAATTTCTTGCAAGCATAGCAATATGGAAATGGTCTGAGGAGTAAAGAAGCTTGAATAGATTGACATCACTGATAGGAAATGGCTGAATTTACTATATTTTTTGAGTAATTATTTGAATTGAGTTTAAATAGATGTCAAAAAGATTCAATATATCGAAGTTAGATAAAAGGCCTATCATTTTTTTGGGGCGAACTTCTTGGTCCATTCTGCGGCTTTACTTTCAGCATTTTTTTTGTTTGACTTCCAGTGATCTGCTGCTTCATTATTTAAAGGGTCTTCAGGGTTTGGCTCAGCCAGCAAGCTCTGAACTGAAAGAAGTACTGACTTCATTTGCAGAGCAGGTGACCAGTTTTTCTTGAGAATATCCAAGCATATTCTGCCTAAGTTGTCGATATTGGGATGATATATTTTGGTATCAAAGATGACTTTAGGAGCAGACATAGGATAGTCCTCTGGAAGCAATAGTTACAAACAGAAAATTCCTCCTTCATAGCAAGTTCCTCCTGGGCCGTCAACTCTAATGAAGAAGTGTCTGAAATTCTCAGGATCAGGTTTGAATGAGATTCCGGGTACTGGATCCGACATGATAGTTTTGGTTTCCTTCACAATTCTAGGACTTGGACCCTGCATTTTTGTTGACAACTAAGTAGTGTAATTATTAATATAAATCTGATATGATAGCTGTTAACATTATTATTTGCAAAGGCGGTTCTTATATAAATTTTGCACAAAAGTAAATACTTTCATACTTTAACACATGCTCAACTAAATAGATTTGGAGGCATCAATCAAAGTGGATACCTTTCGGGACATCTTCATGAGTATGACTAAAAACATGAGAGACAACGAAATTCTTTACTTTGCATTCAACTCAAAATAGATCGGAATAGGATTTCGCTAATCCTCTAAAACCACTGAAATATAGCTCAGTTTAAAAAGAAGCATATTTTAATCATATGACTGCAACTCTCCAAAAAAGACGCTCCGTAAATTCCATCTGAGCAAATTTATGAACTTCAATCACTTCTTTTAAGGCATAAAAGGCTTGATTAATGTTTTCATTGANTTTATTGTGAAGTGTGTCTATATGAATGAATAGTAATAAGAAGATATTTTGAGATATGGCTTTATCAGAGATCAATAGCTGTTGGAGTAAAATCAAAACTTTAAGAAATTGAAGTTCACTAAGGCAAGAAACTTTCAATAGGTCATTCATTGTGGAAACACCATCAAAATTGACACTATTCGAATGTCATACACGACTAATAAATTGAAACTTGATTTGGGAAAAAGTACTGAAATATCGTATAGCCTAAAAGTTGAAGAGCTGTAAAACAAAGGCGCAAAGATAGAAAATGTATCAATTGACTTTAGAAAGTTAAAACTTGCAACAGGACTGCTTGATGCATAAAAGCCATTTTTTTTGACGTTGTTCGAAGATGCATTGGAGATCAAATTTGATGAGAAGGACAGGAGAAAGTATGATATCACAATTTGTGCCAAGAATTCTCAAAGTCTAGATTTTTGATTATTATGTAGCAAGTATTCAAAAGTGAGTAATGTTAAACTTCTTCGAAACAATATAAAAGATAAATATTTCAATAAAAATTGATAACTAATATAAATTATAAACAGAATCAGTTAATTGGTCACTTTAAAGGTTCTGAAAGTCCAAAGTGACTAATAGCAGAATCTCCAAAAATACTCTTGTAATTCTGGAGAAGAATTTGAAACTTCCAAGGTTGATACTATATTTAAAAGGCCTTTCTCAGGGCTTTGTAGTTTTATGGCTCTTACATGTTTTGTAATTGTTTCTGTTTCTTCTTTTACTTTGTCAAAGTTGCCAGAAACTCCTTTGAGATTTATTTTTTAGCATATTATTCTACTTCAATAACGCTTTTGTTCCTTTGGCTTTAATCAATGTGTCTTTTCAAATTGCTAATGATTTCTTCATCCTTTAAAGCTGAATAAAATAAAAGGTTGGGTAATTATTGATAAAGTTTTTCCACGGCCTATCCTCTTTGCTTTTCCTTCTTTTTATAGAGCTTAAGTGACTAAATATGATTTTTCCACAACTTGCTATAGGTTTCCAGCATTGATTACTGAATATAGTGCCTTCTTGTAAAATTCAACAAACAGTATTGATAAGGGCCTACCTCAGTGGTTCGACTCTTTCTAATCATGACATCATCTGACTGGATCGATTCATTGAGGAAGTTGTTATTGTTAGCCACAAAATTCCATGACTTGACATAGTCTAATGCAACTTATGAAATCTTGTTTTGAGGAATAAAATCAGTCTCTATTTTATTTAGGTTGTTCAAAGTGCTTCCTTCAAAGTATTCATGAATGGCTACTTTTTCAGTTATATATTTAGAATATCTGTGCGGAATATACATTTAAAGTCTTCTTTAAAGACTTTTAATTTTTTTATTTCGATAGTTTTACTTTTCTTCGATTATTTTTTCTCTGACGCTTTTACTAGCTTTTTCCTACTCTTTAAAGTTTAGTTCCTAAATTAAAATTGAAATAAAAAGTACTTGTTCAACTTCTTTCTTTAGATTTTGATAGATCAAGTCCAAAAAGAAAGACTACTATTTTGGGAAGTTCTTTTCCTTATATGTTTCTAGATAACTAACAACTTTCTTCAAAAACTTAAAATCATATTCGGCTTCAGACTGAGCATATGGATGCATAACTTTGAGAGTAATATCTAAATAGTTTTCAAGTAATTCTCCTTTGTAAACCTAAAAGTTATCATAAGAATTACTTGATAAAACAAATTTGTATGCATTGGAGATGTGTTTAATGTTTAAAACAATTCTTTAGTCTTTTTCCCCAAATGGTTTTAGATATGTTTTTTAAGATATTTGTAGTCTTAGCTTGCATATTGGGTATCTTCGTTCAATTTGTTTAAGGTTTTTGTGAATGATTCAGGAAAGGTATATTTCAAGTGGCTAAGATACTGACCTAGCCTCATATATACACCTTTGTTTTATTGACTAAGTTTATATATTCGCTTAGAAGTCTCTTTATTTATAGTATCCAGCTTCTTCTGATACTACTAAGAGTTGTTTTCAAGTTCCAGTAAAGTTTTATACTATCTTGTGGCTGCATAGATTTATTTCGATGCTCGATAAGAGTTCCCAGCTGATCGATACAATCCATATAAGTTTGCTTGCTGGTCAGGTTTGAGAAAATAGTGATATCCTACCAAGGCGCTTCCTGTGATTTACAGGCTCCATTTGAACAAGAATCTGAACATTATTATTTCAAAGGCAGAGGGATGTTAGTTTGATTGGATGAAATTGTTTTTGTTGACTCTTTTTTTGTATTTAACAAATTTTATATTTGTTGGTTGGTAATTTATAATTAAAGTGAAGTTATAAAGACACATTTTTGATCTTCTCTTTTTGCGCAAATTAAAAAATATA
>VOMN01073092.1:0-10991 GCA_014899125.1 Orchestia grillus | reverse complement strand
TTTTTTAAAGGTCCTCCCGATAATACGTAAGCACCAAAACGAATATCTCGTTTAATTGCATAACATTTCCCACATAATCAACGGCGACAGAATTTCCAGAATAAACTTAATATAGGAAGTGTTTTAAATGCAAAGGATCGGAGACCGACTGAATTACTTAGTAATGTTGCTTATTACTATAAGTGCAGTCTGCGAGAGGCTGCCTACTGCGGACGGACGACTCGCCATCGCCGCACAAGCAGTGCTGAGCACCAGAGCGTGTCTGCCTGCTCCTCCAGACTAGTCACTAATCCTCTCTGGAGTGCAATCTGGGCACATGCATATTGTTGTAATAACCCAATCCATTAAGAAAGTTTTAAGGTAATAGATCTTAGTAACTTATTCGATCTTGAGTGGTCTGAAAACATTTGAATTCATGAACTCAAGTCCATACTGAGCGGCGATGATTCATCTATTTCGTTAAATATTTTAAGTTCGGTAGTCTGTGTGCTGTCCTTTCGCTGGTGTTAATTTTATTCGTATCTATTCACTTGTTTATGTTTTTTGACTATTAGAAATATTAGACCTTTTTAAACCATGTTATTTTCATTATCTCTCACCGTTAGCACCAGATTTCTTAACTGTAACGAGAGTGCAATAGGTCTACCCGTATATATCTAGAGAGAGAATTGAAGTTACGATGGGTTCACGTCAGCCGAAAAACGTTTACAAGAGAATTGCTTCCAAGAACATATGTAGAACAGTTTAACGTTTACCAAAGTTCATCTTCACAAAGAAATTGAGTTTTGGGAACAGGTTATTTGGGCCAATTATAACAAAACTGAACATTTTGTGGTCGTGTGGGGTAACAGCTGTTTCTCTGTCTAAGGTGTAAGGGAACTCCACATCACTAATGGGAAAATGGATAGTTCCATAAACTGGCTGATACTGGAGCAGAAGCTGGGTCCGAGCGCAAGACAATTTCACTGCTGGTGCGAGCGGACCTTTCAGCAAGACAGTGAACCCAAACGTACAGGAAAATTAACAAAAAAATGATTCACTTAAAGAAAATAAGAATACTTTCGTGGCCAGTATATCACCTGACCTACATCCCAATGAAATTTTGTGACAGATATTCAAAGTTGTTTTGCTCAGAAGGAGAGTTAAAAGGTAGTTTCCAATGACAATAACCGTCTCCTGGCTGGTATTGAAAACGAAGGTCACGGAACTAAATGCTAAATACATGTTTTTAGCGAAGACCAAATCTTATTGTCCTGTACATTTTTTTAATAAGTTGATTTTTAGGTTGTCGATAAAATTTTGCTATGTTATGTTTAGGTATTCTAGTAAATATACATGTCATCTGAACTACCTGTTGTCTTTAACCTAAACTAGAGCTTAAAATTTTCAAGATGCATCAAGAGTACAATTGTGCAGATACTCATGTCCAGGCACTGTATTATCAGTGACACTATGATAGTCTTCGTGCCTCTAACACTAGAAAGAATAGATGTGTTGACTACCCTCTATAATAATTTTTTTGTTATATATTACTATATTTTCAAAGATTTCCAGGGCCACTCTTGTGAGTGCGCCAGACAGGGACTGGGTGCGCAGTTGCTGAGTGAGTACTAAATACTTGAACGATTTTAGCCCTTCACACTGCGTGGGTAATTCTGCAAACCTAGGCAATATTGTGTTCAGACAACTGTTCTTCGAGCACCACTTTTGTGCTAGCACCAAGCTGTAATGATAAAAATTTATCCAGGATGGTATGAATTTGCACTATTCCATATTGCCCACATTTTTGATGTTTTTTATTCGTGCTAAGCCAAACAAAGTAATAGAAATAATAATAGCAAAATTGTAAATTTGTTTAAGAAATTGATTAATACCGCTCCAAATGTTATGAAATTTTCACTGGATAAGGACAATCTAACCAGATTTCGATATTGAATCGCAATTTTTATATGAAATTTAATTTTCAAAAAGTAATCAAGACAACTCATGAATTTATAGGTTATTCTGGTTGGAAATAAAGATAGCACATAATGTTAAAATTGTACTTTACAATGCAGAAACGACAATTTGAGGAATGAACTGTAGTTTCTAATATTTACATGCACTCCATTTTGATTACAGCACAACAACGCAACGGTTATTCATGGAATTGATCAGATTTGACAACACTGTGCTTGGTATTTTCACCCTACATTATTGTACGGCAATCCGTAGAGTTTAATTATCATCAGATCGCTTTTTATTGGCATAAACTTGCTATAAACTTGACCTCATAGATTCTCGATGGGATTGAGGTCGGGAAACTTTGGAGGCCAACTCATGATTTTTATATTGTTATCGTTAAGCCAATTAGTAGCGAGCCTTGCAGTGTAGATGGCTGCGTTATCTTGCTGGAAGATGTATTGTGAATGATGTTCGGCCACAAACAGAAGATGACTTGTTTCTAAAACTTCTTTATACTTCTGTATAACTTCCATTCTCACTAAACTCGCCGTTCCGTTGATGGAAAAAGCTCCCGTGATCATGAAAGATCCTCCCTCAACAGGCCGCTTGCTGAAGACTTAATCATCCTTTCTCAAGTCGTGCCATTAGTACTGAGAACCATCAGGTCCATCTAAGTTGAACGTTAATTCATCTGAAAAATCACTTCAGGTCATTCTAATGCTCCATTGCATTTTCTCCCGCACCCACTCATCGTTCTTAAGTTTGTGCAACTTTGTAAGTGGTGGCACAGTCTTACGCTTCTTGTACACAAAGTTTATTGATGAGCCAAAAATTTGTCTTACTCTCCTCTGTGTTAGGTTTTGGTTAAAATATGGCTGTAAGCTTTTAGAGCTGTTTCATGTTTAAGAAGTTTTATACAGCAGCCTTCGGCGACTGGTCTGACTTAGTTTTAGTGGACACCCACTTGATTTTTGCTGCCTTTAGGTATCTGGATTTTGCAAGTAGTTACCTATTACCTTCCTGGATCTCTCCAGATTTTTAAAAATCTCGAAAGTAGTGAATCTTTCACTTTTCAAAGAACTTATTTTTACCTTTTTCATGATCTGTAGGACCGCACTCTCTTCCCATGATGATAATTGGTTATAAAATGTAGATTATGATTTCCAAGTGTAGAGCACAAGGCAGTGTCACGCCGGTGTTTAGTTTTGATCTGTTCAACATCGCCACTGTCAGAGTAAAACAGAAAAAGAATTTTTGTTAAAAAGTTCGCTTTTTATTTCAAACAAATTTTAACTATGAGTTTATAATATGACTCATTATTTTTTGAAAATGATTTCATACGAAAATTTGATTTAAAATAAAAATCTGGTTAAATTGTCCTTATTCGGTGAAAATTTCATAGCATTTGGAGCAGTACTATTAAATTTTTAACTATATTTAAAAGTGTGCTATCATTATTGATACTACTTTATGCAGTACAGCATCTTATGATCATACATGATTTGAAATATTTCTTGCTATTAGTGTCAAATTAAATTTTACTCAAGCCTCGTGTAATATTGTGTCTTGATAACTGTTCAACTCCAGTGAACTTTGATATTGTATGTAAATCAAGCTATGATTATACATGATATTTCTTCACTTAAGTCGTACTGAAAGTAATGAGTCCTAATTTTCAGCTAAAAAAGCTAACGATCTATTTAGGTGGGAGTGGCACCATGAAAACAGCGGGCATCTAAGCTTCTAATTTTTAACCGCGTTAATCGCTGTCTTTCTCCAAGAGTTTTCGTCGGCGATGAGCAAGGGCCTTAATACCTCGCTCGTACAAGTCCGTCCCTGCTAAAGAGGTCACTTCTTCACGCCATCGATGACAGCGTTGTTGTTCGGAAAACGCTGCCCTTGTAATCTGTCCTTCAGAAGCCCGAATAAGTAGGAGTGTGGCGGTGCCAGATAGGGGTTGTACGGTGGGTGAAGCAACACCACCTGGCCGAACTTTGGCTCATATTCCTTGGTCTTCAAGCTTGTGTGAGGCCTGGCTTTACATATGTGTTGCCAATTCAAAGTTTCCCACTTCTTTGGCCTTACACAGGTAATCGCGGCCATCAGCTTCGTCACTGTTTAATTAAATGGTCAAAGTGCACGGTTGTCCCTGGTCCCACGAAATCCGAGAGAATGACGCCTTGTTGTGCCCAGAAGACGAGGAACATAATTTTGCTTTCTGACGTCTCTTTGTTGCACTTTATCTTCGAAGGAGAATGTGAGCGGTGCCATGTTATTGACTGTCGTTTGGACTCTGGCTCGTTGTGGTGACAACACGTCTCGTACCAGTGACCATACGGTCCAAGAATGGGCCATCTTCGGCCTCCTACCGGTTCAACCAGTCCTGACTCTTACCCCGCCGGTGGTATTTTTTGCTCCTGCGTGGGCATCCGCGGAAGCCATCTCGCGCGCACTTTTCTGTACCCTAGGGATGGCAATATCGTTTCCAGTGCACTGACACCCACATCCAACTCTGCATGAAATGACTGTTATCCCGTGAGCTCCATGGCGCACTCGTTAGCGCAATTGCCTCGTAGCTAGAAAATTAGAGTTCGACTCCCGGCTCAGGCACTGATTTCCACTTAACCACGGAGTACTTCCTTGGAAAAAAAGCTTAGGCCTTGCATTCCTTACATCCTTCACGCGTCAGTACTTAAAAGGCATTGAAAACCCGACGGTAAAACGCGTTGGAATTAATAATGGTACTTATCCGTCGATTAGCGTGGATGAGTTAATCGAGGCGAGCTGGGTTATCCAAAGTGGTGCCGGAGGTGCAATGGCGTGTCGAGAGCAATTTGTCATTCTCGAGTTTGTTGCTACTCCAACATCGACAAACCTATCTCCTAAATGTGCTGGCATCTACTATCTCAGAGCAACGTTCACCAGAAGCTGGTGAATGCCAATTGGTTCCACTTGTGAATTTAGGAATTCAATGACGCATCTATGTTTTGAGGCACCCGTATGGCAGGGGTTATTTTTTTAGACTGCCGAATCATTAATGCAGGGAGTCCCAGAAGAAACTGACCCTTGCGTTGATGAGTAAATAGAATTTGCTTGAACAAATTTTTATTGTGTTGCTCTTAATTGCCGCTGACACCAACGATCAAACTGTACACGAGGGATGTAGTTGGTAAGGAGCAGATCCTCAACTTTCTGAAACTTGTACGGATGTAGATTGCTGTCATTGAAAACATACCATACGTCTAAGTAGTTTCGTACTACCAAGTCGTGTACTCCAACTCGGGTGCTTGCATGAGGTCTACCACGGAAATATTGCAACAGGTTGTCCTCAACTGCATCACGTGATTTCTTGGGCCGACCAGAATTCTCCTTTTCGGGTTGATGCTGTCTTATTCACGTAGACGACAATGTATATTTGAAAACATGCGATGTCCAGGTAAATATTGATTTGGAAAACGATCTTGATGCAACCTAGCAGCGCCTTTAACAATGCCGTCGACAACACCTTAAACCAAATGCATCTCTACCATTTTTTCTTTCGACAAACGTTTCGTGGTGTTAACACTGTTGCAGCGTATACTGATCTGTAAACACCAAGCAAGCGAGTGCTGACATATTAAGTGGTTCCATTTTATTTGAAATTAATAGTTTAGAAACACGAAAATGAGACAAACAGGGCATCAAAGTTTACCTTTAAGCCTCAGAGCTTTGAGAACTGAGGAGTTTTAAAGTATTTGGTATTTGTGAAAAAGCGTTTATTTTGGGTGTTCCTGCCTACTGTCAAAATTTGTACCTTTCATTTTTTAACACCCCGTATACGGAAAGACGTATAGGTATGAAAATAACCATTTGCATTATTCAAAAACGAGTAAACATGGATACAAAGACACGTACGAAAATAAAGATACGGATAATGGTATTAGGAGCACTTTGCACCAGTACCTTACCTCTTCACATCCTCCTTCTCTTCCCCTTCGCAGCCCTCCATCGCTGCTTCTCTCATCCAAATTGTGGCGATGATGTTGGCGTAGGCCTGCAGCAGTGATGGATGTCATCGTTATATAAGTGACCTTATTCCATCAAACACTGGGATTTTTCATGTTTATTTTCGTTTTTACGATTACTCATGCTATTACCGTTTTTATTTTAGGAAACCGATTCAAAAAGAAGTAACTTTGCCCCTCTGCATTTCACTTTACCCAATCATTCAAAAAAATATGTGAAATGTAGTAATGTTCATGAAACACAATACGAAAAAGTGAAGTGGAGACAAATTTGTGAAGTGGAGAGATGCCACCCATAGGAAGAGAAGCCTGGGGGAGAGACGCCAGTGTGAGAGAAGCCAGGGGGAGAAACGCCAGTGTGAGAGNGAAGCCAAAGGGAGAAGCGCCAGGGAGAGAGAAGCCAGGAGGAGAGACGCCTGGGGGAGAGAAGCCAGGGCGAGAGAAGCCAGGGGAAATGAAACTAAGAAAGACGTCATGTGGAGAGAAGCTATGGGAGTGCAGAAATACGGGAAGGATTACGTACCAACCACTTTTTTGATAAACTTACACCAGAGTTAAAAATAAGTTGGAGACAAACTTCTTTTTAGTTGACGAATGTTTGCAAAAATAAGAAGCAGAAAAAAGACAAAATTAGGACCAGCTATTTAAGATTACTATGCAATTAAGTTGATGAAAACCCTCGCATTAAAATGCTAATTGTGCCCCTTACAATTACAACTTCAGAATGAACTGCAATTACGACGTAATTGAGACCTGTGCAATTAGGATATGAATAAATCCTAGGGTTATAACGAGAAAGCTTTAAGTATTTTCAATGTAGACCTAATTACGACATATACAATTAGGATAGGAATGAATTGAAGCCTGTTTAATGACCTAATTGAGATTTTTGAAACCTCTACTTGAAATTAAAACTTATTCAATTAAACTCTGATTGAAATTTATCCGAAATATTTGTGTGAAAGACGCATTCAAACTATATTTTGACCGGCAGTTGTTATCAAATATGATGTTTTAGATTTTTTTACTCCTTATTACACTAAATAAATAGCACTGATTAAAATGAGAATATGTAGGCATATTTCTTTGTTGCTTTACATACGAAGAGAAAGAAGAAAATTATCGTTTGGCTTATTTTCATTAAGTCGATGCAACCGTCGTTTATAGTTACGACAGAAATTGTTATTTTATCACCTTTGATCGTTCAATTATGGACAACCTGCAAAAAATTGAGCAAGAAAGACTGGTAAACAGCTTAAAATACGAATGCTGAATTGAAAAAACTTCATAAAACAAGACGTGTGAATATTTTCATATTGCTCATGTAGTATACACAACCTTCTGTGCTTTTGTTATCCAGAGCTTGGTGTACAATGTAGAAAAAAAGAAATGTTTTCATATCTATACATAGGAATAAAAGGCAACGTACGTCATAGTTCTCCAAAAACAGGAAGAATACAAAATTAAATTGCATATGTAAATCGCACATAAATACAAAAATCTAACAGATCTGTTGGCGTGATATGATGAAAACTGTCAAAATGTAAGTTATTATTCATGGTATTTGAATATGTCTTGAATGCCATAAAATTTGGTTTAATATTCATAAAAAGACAGTAGAACATGAACAGATAATTATACATGCTACGAATTACGTGGAATGGAATATCGCGTCAACACTTTGAAACGAAGTTCATGTACTCGAATCATTCAGGTTTACATGCATATTTCTTGCAAAACATTGTCAACATTGCCCCACGAGCTTAACACTTATACGGGAGGAACAGATACTGTTAAAGAATAACACAAAACATTACTAAAACTTCCTCAGAGGCTTCATACATGTACTGGAGAAACTGATGCTGTAAAAAGTTGCGTCACAAATGATAATGCATATGAAAGAAAACTTCGACAACCCGCCGACTTCCAGCAGAGATTTTCGTTCAGACCAACACGACTAACAAATCATTCTTATGACGTCACACAACTCCGCTTAGCGCCGCTTTTCCAGTTCGAGCTCCGACATTTTAGAACGAATAACACCTAAAGTCTGAAACGGATCTCAAATCTTTTTTAAAAATCCACCACTCGTATGTGAAGGTAGATCAAACAAACCATTCATATTTTACACTTCCTGAAGAACATTGTATATAAATAAATATATTGAGATAAAGGCAAGGACGCCCGCATGAGGCAAGCAAGCGGCAACGCTTTCCAAGAATTGATTTAATATCCTGCTATCGTATTTAAATACTGATCTAAGATAATGACTGTTGATTACTCGAACTGAGGTAATTGTAATCGTAAAATCGTATTATTTATGTTGGGATTACTTTGAAATTTCCCTTCACTACAAAAATTTATGATTACTCATATATTGAATAAAGATAAAAAGACAGTAAACTGGGAGAGAACTATTGAAGATGTAACGAATCTTTACGATTAAGTCCTCAATAAGCCACATGAAACTATGCTATATCGGAAGTTATTTTGTCTCACATTTATCAACGATCACTGTACATTTGCCGGCTCTGGCACTCGAGGTGGCCGGCCATGCGATAATAATAAGCCTGGACTGTGAAAAAGTAGCGAGAGGATGTGTCCGGTTATTCAATGTAATACAATGAGTCCAGCCGCTGACTGAGTGATTTTAAACTGACGTTCCGTACATTAGCATGCACACACACTGCACATAAACATATAGGTATAGGTGTATACTACATCAGAGGTACAGAAAACAATACTGATAAAGTGATATGAGTCTATAAGAAACATGATGCAGTTACACTAGTTTTAATGAATGTCGTACGACATTCATTAAAACTAACTGAAGTAACGGAAAATGAAAGTACCTCAAAAATTATATTTTACAAATGCTCGACTCGAAATATTTTGATGTAAGTGAAAACATTCATTCACCTCCAGGTAGGAGACCTCGGCTCAGAAACATATGTATCTGATGTTGAGGAAACACTAAGCAGATATATACTTTTGATTTTGAGGGAACCCTGAACCGCCATATATATCTAACGTTGAGGGAACACTGAGCCGCTATTTGCATTTGATGTTGAAGGAACACTGAACCGCTATGTGCATTGGATGTTGAGGGATCACTAAGCCGCTATATGCATCTGATGTTGAGGGAACACTGAATCGCTATATGCATCTAATGTTGAGGGAACACTGAACTGTTATTATGGGGTGCATGCAGTCATTGTTATCGTCATTGAAGCAATGTTGAAAATGCAAATATATATTCCCATGTCTTTCCGAAAGTTTTTCAATAAAGCATTTTATGGTAACTTTGTATACAATCTGATATAACCAGCCTAATTTTTTGTTAGAATCACAATACCTTGTGTTGCTTTTGTATTCACACTTTCACATAGGAGATGTAGTTTACTTAGTTTCCTCTAATTAACGGTTCTTCATAAAAAGTATATGTGCTTTAGTTTGCTCACATGTTTTTACAATGATTCTGCGATCACGATGCTAATAAAATCACTTCTCCATAGTGTCGGTAACCCACTTGACATATAATTTAAAACAATAGTCCATAATTTATAGACCTTTGATTAACCTACGTAGGGACACCTCGAGCTTTCCACGTGGTAGAATGAAGGAACGATGGCCCACCACCCAGCTACTACGACCGCCGTGGTGCTACTGACGCTTCCAACTCTTTCTGACTCCGTGCCTGATTCCCAGCCAGGCCTGCTAGGGTTGCCAAGCCATTCTCGTCAGAGAATGCCAAACGTTGAAATAAAGCAAAATATCCCGAATGCATTTCCAAACAATGCCTACAAAATGCTAAAGAGCAAGTTAAAACTACATCAAAAATAATTTTGTAAGATGTGTACTAACTTCATAGATTAAAATTTCACAAAGCAAGCCTACTCAAAAACCATCTATGTTTATGTGCATTTTTAACGGTTAAATGTATAGCCGTTATATGGGAATTGCCTTTCAATAAAAAGGGCCACCACAAAAGGAGTTTTTGAAGAGGCTGAACAATTTATAAGTTTGGATGAAGTTTCAAAAACGATTTAATAGTCCTGAATGAAATCTGAATGAACGACTAATGAATGAATACTAATGAATGAATACTGCCACGATGTAGACACACTGAACTTCTGTCAAATTATTTCAAAAGCGTTTTGTTAAATGGTGTTTGAATTGAATTCAAATCTTGTTTTTGTGCCCCGGGGCTTTTTTTTCGTACTTCGCTCTACGTTCATGCTGCACAAGACTACTTCTCTTTTGCCTATTTGTGTTTTGTGAGTGTTAGCTTGTGAACGAGAAGTTATCCATGGTGAAGTAAGTGATCTCTTTTCAGAAAGGTCCTCGTGAGTAAACAATGGCTTAACCGTAGCTAACACATTCATTAGAAAGCTATTGGCGGGACTTCGGACACTTGAGGGTTGCAAGGGATAACCATTGGTTTAGAGGGAAGTAGATTTTAGAACAAATAGACTTAAACTCTCCAATCAAGAAAGAGGGTAGAAAAAGAGGTGAGACAATTAGAAAGTTGGGATCCTCACGAGTAGCATCTGAGAAGTTCGCGCTTGAACGCGACAGGTAAAGGGCCTGGGCCTGGGACACCCATGCGGGTGGCTGGTCGCACTTAGGATGAATTTGGACGTGCACTCAGTGATCAGCGGAGTTGTAGGCATTCAAGTACGTGCAACCTTTGACACATAACCTTTAACACACTTACCTATACTTACTACAACATTGTCCCGCAGCTAAATGCCCCTCAAGTTACAACCCGTTTCGCAGCGACACGTACATTCATCCATCCTGGGCTTTAGTACTTTAGAGGGCCGTTTACCTCAAAATCAACCTGCGCAGTTGTAAGCTACCGGGAGCCGCAGTACATCGTCAGTGGAAGATACAAAATTGAGTCGCACCACCAGGAGCCACACGTGCGTCGACAACATCGCTACAGTCAGATGAGGCATCAGAACACCTCGTTTGAGAGAATATAAACCTGAAGCATCAGCAGCCACCTGTACCCAGAAGATACAGCCACAGCTTGCTGGC